>CM054157.1:1751464-1851464 GCA_028751875.1 Rapana venosa
AACAGGATTTAACGTGTTCTGTGTGAGTGTCTGTGTGAGTGTTGGTGTGCGTGTGTGCGCATAACGAAATGATGATACCTGCTCAGCTTAAATGTATTGCCCAAACAAAAACCTTGAATATAAGTCCTTACCCATCAAGATAGTGCATTTGTGCACAGGCATGCATGAGCTCACTGCATGTATAGACAGCTAGAAACATGTATGCAGACAACTTATTCCTTTTCATTAGACACCTGATTCTGGCCTTAAAATGGATAAATTTTCCAATCATTCAACAGACGATCCGCACAATTGGTGTCACAGATATTGCTAAACAAGAAAAGAAGATAGAACTGAATTCATACAAACTATTGAATCAATCACTAAAATACCTCATACTACAGTGCAAAATGACTTGAATTCATACGCTTTGAAATAATCACAGCAAAAGTTTCCACTAAAACTTGTACAAACTCCTCTCACAGTCAGTCATCACAATATTGCTCAAAGTGTCACTGTTCTGTCATGAAACCTTGTCTTTTGCTTCACATGCTTTTCAGCTCCTTTGCCAACATGAACCATGAATTAAAGCACCTTGGCATGTTCTGAACTAACTGGCAATTAAAACACATAGCCAAACTAACAACATAACTAATATAACATACCAACAACATAACTAAGAATTATTTACAAGTTCATAATTCATGACAGACGGAATAGCACAGATATGATGTTCAGTTATATGATATGGTAACCAAACATAACAAACACACGTGTAGACAGTGGAGTATATGAGGCAGTCATTAACAGAAGTTAGAAATCATCCAAGTGTGAACAACAGTGTATGCCATTTAAAGGACCCAAAAGCTACATTTTTGTTAAAAGTCTGTGTTGTATGGAGACAATACATCTACAAACATAATACTGAGAACGTCATATGAGGTATATTACAGGTGGATAAAAAAAAGTTTACGGCAATACGATGTATAAGATTAGACTTAGATTAAAAACGAAGCCTCCGGCAATTTGTGGTGATGTTCCCCAGTAACTGAAAACATTGTTAGTACAAGCAACCATTCAATTCTTTTAAAAACTTTTCTTTAACTCTTCTCTTCTCCTCCTTTATTTCCCTGAAAAAGTTGTTGGGGCACAGCAATGAATTTTTCTAGCCATGTCTCTGGGACAACCTGGTGGAGCCCAGCCCTCTCCTGATACAGGATGCATGCTAGGTATGTGTGTTTCCATAGCCCACTGAACACTGACAAGAATTACAGGATTTTAGGATTTTTAACACTTCCAGAACTGGAACTTCCAATCAATGGTGCTACCGAGTGCTATACTACTCCCTGCTATAATTGAGATCAACAAAGGTCAAGTTCAGCATCTCGTTGTGATTAAACTCATGTCTGTTTTCCTAGACGTCTTTCAGTTCTGTAAGAAGGGTTTTGTTTACAAATTGTCTTTTTTTTTTTATAGTATTTGTACACTGCAGGCTCAGACCAGCATAATGGCTTGTCTGTGACAGCTCCAGGCACAGTAGAGTTAACATGAACATTTCACCTTCTGCATGCATAATTATATATATGAAGGGAAGTAAGGCACTGGCAGGTCTGTGCTTAAAGATGATGCAGGAGATTGTGAACATCCCAACCTTTCATTCACCAGATACCACAGCTGAGATTCTAACCCATGATTTCATGGACCCATGGAAGTCTCAGCCAGCCAGCTATACTAGGCCATAGTGTGCAATTACTTTTGGTAACTGAAAAGGGAGAATGAAGAACGGTACTGGATTTTCTCAAATATCACTCCTTAACTCACCCTGTGCCAAAAATACATCACTGCATTTTATCACAGTGCTGATGACATGCAAGCCAAATGACATTCCGCAGATGTTCACTGTATCCACAATTGATGGGAGATAATATTTCAATTTCATGTCTTCATATATGAATAGTTTCTTCTCTCAGATCAGTTTTGGTCTTGTTTAGACTGAACAGTGAGCCCTGTTTGGCCATGGCCTGGTGTTCTGACATGTCCACAAAGAACATCATGTGACAGACACCATGAGATCTACATGTGAAGGGGCAGTAATTAGATTACCTCCCATGCCATCAGAGTCTTGTCGCAGCGTCCTGTTTTCTAAATCTGGACACACCTGCGAATTGTGCGACACTGTTGGCTGGTGGTTAAAGCCTCTTGGTTGGATACACTTCACCTATGCGGTGAAATGTAGAACTTATGCAGCCTCTTTACTGAGGTCACATCCTCACTGTCTAGCTGTGTCTTGTGTTGAGCAGAAATGGGAGATGAAAGATCTCCACTCTGTTACATACAGAAAAGCTATCTCAGATCTTGTCCACTGTCAATCTTGTGAAATTATGGTAAGGCAGGTATTTTTTGACATTTACCTTTTCAAATAAAAAGTCGCGAGATCTGATGGGGCAACAGGGCCTTGGTTTGCAGGAGTTAAAGCACAGCAATTTAATGTAACAACTTCTGTTATTACCAGTGTGACGTACTGTCATATCTGATGTGTGCAGTGTTGCATAGCACCTTCACCCAAAGTAAAGATGTTTTCACAGCTGTGTGCTACGGACACGTTCAAGTAAAATTTTCACCAAAAGATGCGAGGTTCTTGAGTGTGTCAGCATTTCATTTAGGTTGATCAAATGATGTCTTGTGTCAATTCACAATACCTCTGCAATCAGGGTATGTATTCTGCACATCTATTTGCACATTAAGAAATGACAACATCTGTTCAGGAAATATTCATCCCTTCCTTCATACACACAACAATCCTCTTCCTCCTGCAGTACATTTACACATCCTGTGGTCTTCTCCACTGCAGGGGCAGCGTGGATGGATGGACTGACAACCAGCCCCCTCCATCTGTCAGTCATCGGCCTCTCACAGTCTGGCTATGCTAGCTACCCACAACTATGAAGGGATGTTTGTGCTACACACGCTTGTTGAGGCAGTGGGCTCCTCCTCTGAATACAGTATGGGTGCATCACAGAGGGGCAAACTGTATCACCATGAACAAGACAGGAAAGCTCGATCACAGTCTGGGCTGCAGTCATCTGTAAATCTATGGATTTCTTGCTAATATCTTTACTTCCAGGCAAGCCTAGAAGGAATTCCATTACACTCTTCTTTCTTTTCCCTATCACCAGCACTGTTCTACTTCTCTCTAGTTAGAAAAAAACAACCACCAACAATGCAAAACAAAACAACAAAATGAAAGAAAAAACCCAAATACACAAAAATTAGAGATCTTGTATACATCAGCTATACATATGACCATGAGACCACAAAGAAAGTCAACTTCAACAGTTCTCTTAAAACATAACAATGATTTTTATCTCATGAGAACACTGTCTGCAAATAATTGGGTAAGCATATGACACAACATGAAATCACTTAGTACCATACATATTTTGCGCATCTATATTGCTAGGATGATGATGACGACAGTCGAACCTGATGCTGAATGCAAGAGATCAAGAGCATTTCTCTACAAACAAATGTGAGACCAGTAGATGGGCAAGGTTAGTATCACTTTTCATCAACTCTGTGGGCCAACAGGCTACACTGCTTTTGTGCAGACATTCCACTTAAGGAGACTTCTTTCAGTTTTGGACTGGTGATGTTATGTTGCATTATAAGCAATAACAACTACAAAAACAAAAATAACACCTCTGACCTCTCTACTGTCCAACAGCCAATCAACAGGGGTTTGACATACTGATGCCTTAAGAGCAACAACGGTTTATCTGAAAAAAATTAGCAATTTTCAATTTTTTCATATTTGGTAGAATTTACTGTAACCTTTCAGATGACAAACGTATAAAATAAAAGTTTTATTAATTTCAAAGATATTTGAAGAAAACCTTTGTTGCACAAAATTACCCTAGCAAATTTCACAGGGTACACTGGACTACCGCACAGCATCCCACTTTTCCTCTAAAGGCTGTAATGCCAATTATCTGGGACAGGGGTCTGCAACAGCGGACATCCAGCTGTGCAAACCCTTCTTGCCAAGGAGAGGATACACTTGGACTGCTGGGCAGGGTTTATGTAACACTGGCCGGCCTGGCAGTTGTGTGGTTCTTCTGCTGAAAACTGATGGCTGGAATGTGATCTTATCTGGGAAAGAGGGTCAAGCTTTGTGCCACGCCCTGTATTTTCTCTGCAAGCAAGGTGGTCTACCTTCACTGCCAGTGTTTTTGCTATCCTGGCCTTTACATGAAATTCCACTTTCTGCACTAGCCTAGCATCGCTTTGAGAGGGCCAGACTTAGTGGACATAAAGTTTCACATGCAGACTGCAAGAAAATTCCGGGCAAAAGCAGGCCACCAGTTGTAAATATGCATTTATGCGCTTTCTTCTACATGCATTACAACATCGAGATGTTATGATAAAGGTGGCATCAACACCCGTTCTCTTTCCAAAAACTGAATACTTCCGTTCAGTCCTCGAATTTGTTCTGACCTTTCAAACTTTCAAATGAGTGTATCTCAAAACTTATGAAAATGGCGGCTCTGTCGATAGACCGTTGTTGCTCTAAGTCTAAGGCATTAAAACTGTCAAATCCACCACTCAGCACTGGTTTAACAAAGTATGCATGTGACGTAGCACCTGACTGGTTGAGTTTTACACACACCACGACTTTTTCAGCAGCATTACATATGCTGTCACAAGATCTAGAGATGTCAAAAGCTGACAAAATCACAGAGTGTGTTCCTATTTCATTAAAATTCACAAAATCATCAGTAACAATAGCACACTGTTGGTGAAATTCTGATTGCTACAAAATTAAAGGTCTGAATACAGTGGGAAGGGGGAGAACTGAAGTTCTAGCAGTTTGCGGAATGTTCATGACTTGCCGAAAGCAGGAGATCAAAACCATTGTTCTCTGTATAAACAGGGAACAAGGATATGTCAACTTAACTTTGGTCATGGTTACACAGTTCTCTTTTAAGATTAAAAAAAAACCACACAGACAAAAAAACATGGAACTTGTTCAGGAATGAGGACTGGTTTTGTACACCATGCTCAAAGAAAAATATAAGTACAGTCAGTGTAAAAAATACAATGTCACAAATTTCATCTTTTTTTTTCAAGTGAAGGTCATTTTTTTCCCCATTTATTACCCTGCATTCTTCATCTCTGTAAGTTTGGTAACAAACCACCAATACCAGTGACCAGTTTCTTAACGACCTCCACACCACAGGGTGCCATTTTCCCTTGTGGAAAGACACACCCCTTAACCCATCAACATTTAGAATTGTGTCTTCAACTTCACTATAATTCATCTCTTTTTCGCTCCAAGCTAATTTTTCTTTCCAAATAAGACTACTTACCACAGTTCTTCCAAACCTTTCTTAGATGAACCTTCGCCAAGGCAGTGACTGTTTTCTTGCCAGTACTGTGAAGCTACTCACTAGAAAGAAAGGGGGACCACCTTAGCAGTGTTGCTGACTGAAAAAGAGGGACCCATTTCTCAGCAAAGTGAACTGATCACTGAAAAAGACTGCAATAGCATCTTAGTAGATCTAGCTCTGCCATTAACTGACCACCAAACAGAGGCTAACCACTCTCTTGACAATTTGAGTGGCATGTTATGTTGGTTAGGCAATGGAAAGGGACCATCAGTCTTATCAGCCTTGGTTAAGTCATATATACTGATCACTAAAGAAGGGCGACCTTTAACTTGAAACAGTAAGTTTGTCATTCAAAGAGCCAGGTTTGGGGTTTTGAGGTTTTTTAGAAGCTTTGGCAATTCATGTCATAAGCTGATCACAAAAAAGGTGACACAGAGAGATGTCAGCTTATCACTGAAACAAAAGAAGAGAGTCACTACTCTCTTAACAGCTTTGACGAAGTTGTGAGATGCTCACTAGCAAACAGAGACCAGTATCTTGATGATCAGAACAACTTAACAGGTCCCAGTAAAATCACAGATCAAGTAGTGACCAGTTTCCACTAGGTACTACGCTTTGACATTGCCTATATGGAGATGTTTGTGCACTTTATAAATCATACTTTCATTCACTTCTTCGCAGCTTTAGCAGTGTCATGAGTCGACCTTGGAAAGAAGGCGACAAGTTTCTTGTGGCCTTGACAAATGTCATTAGCTAGTTACTGAAAGAAATTAACAAGTTTCTTGGCAACATTGTAAGATGGTCACTGAAAGACGGTGATGACTTTGTCAGTGACCTTGGCTATGTGGACATCTGGTCACTGAAAGAGAGTGACCAGTTTCTTGGCAGCCTTGGCGATGTCATAGGCGAACTGGATGACCTGCTGGGTCTTGAGGAGGAAGTCAGGCTGGGGCTCCTGGTCAGGGGGAGGGGGCCAGTCCTTGCACTCCTCGCGCAGGTGGAGGGCGCTGACCGTCAGCTGTTCCAGCGTCTCCTGCACCTTGGGGGGTGTGGGGCACACCTGCACACACCATGGCCACTTCTTCAGGTGTGCTGCTACACACCATGGCCACTTCTTAAGGTGTGCTGCTACACACCATGGCCACTTCTTAAGGTGTGCTGCTACACACCATGGCCACTTCTTAACTCCTCTCCTTTACTGTGACGTGCCAAAGCTTAACCCTAGTGGCGCGGTTCCTGGAATATTCCGGTAAAGGCAGGTCTAGGCTGTGTGGCGGATCCCGGAATATTCCGGGATGACGTGGGTGGTCATAGTTGAAAGCTTACTTTCGCTTTCAAAGGTCAGCCAATGAATGTTAAGGCCGTTGTAGGCCCGCAGAAAGGGGTGAAGGTCGTTTGACACACACAAGCAACGAAGAATCTGATTGGTTAAGAGTGTATTTTAATTTTTTTTCGGACCAGCCGAGATCGTCTTCAACAAAAATGGCGGCCAGCGTTTGCACTAGAATGTCTTCAAGCGTTTTTCAAGCTTTTTTACAAAATTGACAGCGAGGAGGAGTTTTAGAGGCTGGATTTGGTTGAAATAAACAATGAGAGAGACGATGAGGTAAGGATTGTGGAATATTTTTGAAAAACTTGGTAAAAATCGATCGCAATCGGACTGAATCGAGCGGTGCTAGTTTTGCTGGATGGACTTTTTCGCTACTTGGCGATTTCGACGTCACAGATTGTTTTACTTTATTTTGACGCAACGAGGCTTCGAAATAACTGTTGTTGAGTCAAATCGCTATGCTGCTGAGTACTTTGCATCACATGAAATCAAGCGATCTTTGTATTTTTGTCATAGAAAGCCACCACTTCGCACATTCCGCCATGACGGTCGCGATGGCGTCGATCCTGTCGCTGAGCTTTTCCGAGTATTTGGTGACCGATAAAGCGATACAAACTCCTTATTTTTTGAAAACTAATGTCAAGAAATAGTGTTTACCTAATCATGACATTTATGCACCGCAAGAACTTTGCTTGTCGTGTTAAAATCGATCCGGGGCCCTGACAGTGGAACAGTGATCGGTAGTGCGAACATGATTTTTTTGTTGTTGATTTTTTTTTACATAATCATAAACACTACACACTATTATAAAATTATACTCATTTAAAAGCATATTATCTCTTCTTTCCAGTGATCTATAGCTTAACACATTTAATTCAGTTTTATATATCAATATCAAGGGTTGTTTGAGCCCACCCTGCTCCAAAACAATGCTAGCCAATGTTAATTCAGCCAATAGAAGTGAGGCTTGTTGCTGTTTATTTAGCGCTACTAGGGTTAAGAATCGGTAGACTTACGATTTTTTTTAAAAACACAAAGTGATGGTTAACTCAAGGGAAAGTACTCTGGCCTGGAGGGCAATCATTTTTCTAAACACAGTTGCTTTTCTTGACCATAAGCTTGCCTAGTTTTTGTCTGTTGGCCAATTTTGTTTGACATGTCAACAAGTGATATCTTTGGGATTTCAGGCACTCCAGTGTTATGATTCTTTAAAAAAATAATCTGTTGTACAAAAAGTGACATCACATGGATTCAGCCAGCTTCAGGGAACTCTACTTTGGTGAAAAATCATCACATTGCTTCAAGGGGACTAGTTGATGATTAGTTCAAGCCATTTAAGATACCAGCCCTAATTTTCAAAACTTTTTATTTTTCAGCATTCAGTGACATATTTTGAAAATTTGTTAAAAATAAATACAGTCATCTATTAAAAAATTGTGAAACAATCTCAAAAGAAGACATTATAAACTTTTCAATGATGTATAATGTGTATGTCATTATTATGTTGGGTAAGTCTGCTGAATTTTTCAAATATAGCCAAAATCACGGTCACCACAAAATGGCGGGACACTTTTCACTGCGACTCCAATGAGTTAAGGTGTGCTGCTACACACCATGGCCACTTCTTAAGGTGTGCTGCTACACACCATGGCCACTTCTTCAGGTGTGCTGCTACACACCATGGCCACTTCTTAAGGTGTGCTGCTTGCTACACACCATGGCCACTTCTTAAGGTGTGCTGCTACACACCATGGCCACTTCTTCAGGTGTGCTGCTACACACCATGGCCACTTCTTAAGGTGTGCTGCTACACACCATGGCCACTTCTTAAGGTGTGCTGCTTGCTACACACCATGGCCACTTCTTCAGGTGTGCTGCTACACACCATGGCCACTTCTTCAGGTGTGCTGCTACACACCATGGCCACTTCTTCAGGTGTGCTGCTACACACCATGGCCACTTCTTAAGGTGTGCTGCTACACACCATGGCCACTTCTTAAGGTGTGCTGCTTGCTATACACCATGGCCACTTCTTAAGGTGTGCTGCTACACACCATGGCCACTTCTTCAGGTGTGCTGCTACACACCATGGCCACTTCTTAAGGTGTGCTGCTACACACCATGGCCACTTCTTCAGGTGTGCTGCTACACACCATGGCCACTTCTTAAGGTGTGCTGCTACACACCATGGCCACTTCTTAAGGTGTGCTGCTACACACCAGGGCCACTTCTTAACTCATTGGAGTTGCAGTGAAATGGATCCTGCCATTTTGTGGTGACGCGTGATTTGGGCTATATTTGAAAAATTCAGCAGACTTACCCAACATAATAATGACATACACATTATACATCATTGAAAAGTTTGTAATGTCTTCTTTTTGAGATTGTTTCACAGTTTTTTAATAGATGACTGTATTTATTTTTTACAAATTTTCAAAATATGTCACTGAATGCTGAAAAATAAAAAGTTTTGAAAATTAGGGCTGGTATCTTAAATGGCTTGAACTATTCATCAACTAGTCCCCTTGAAGCAATGTGATGATTTTTCACCAAAGTAAAGTTCCCTGAAGCTGGCTGAATCCATGTGATGTCACTTTTTGTACAACAGATTTTTTTTTTTAAAGAATCATAACACTGGAGTGCCTGAAATCCAAAAGATATCACTTGTTGACATGTCAAACAAAATTGGCCAACAGAAAAAAACTAGGCAAGCTTATGGTCAAGGAAAGCAACTGTGTTTAGAATGATTGCCCTACAGGCCAGAGTACTTTCCCTTGAGTTAACCATCTATTTGTGTTTTTAAAAAAAGTCGTAAGTCTACCGATTCTTAAGCTTCGGCACATCACAGTAAAGGAGAGGATTGCCGAAGCTTAAACTTCAGCACAACCTCAATGAGTTAAGGTGTGCTGCTACACACCATGGCCACTTCTTAAGGTGTGCTGCTACACACCATGGCCACTTCTTAAGGTGTGCTGCTACACACCATGGCCACTTCTTCAGGTGTGCTGCTACACACCATGGCCACTTCTTAAGGTGTGCCGCTACACTCCTCAGACACTCTTCCTGATGAGATAATGAAGTTGTTTGTAATCTCGAATCTTTAACTTCACAAGCTAAAAAAGCTTGGGGGGTGTCTGTTCATGGACAGGATAAACTAGTGGTTAGAGTGTGTGTATGTGTGTGTGTTTGTTTGTTTTATTGTCTATCCACTAAAAAGTGATTTTACACAGGACATGGGGATGAAAAGGATGAAAAGGAGTGAGTATCAGTGTGTGTGTTTGTTAAGTTGAATGAACGATGCAAGGAAAAACCCAGATGTAACCATGAGAAACTCACTGCACTATGTACATAACATAGAACAAAGGAAAAAAGATCAACTTGAGTAAGCGCGACCATGTATTTATTTATTTTATTTTATTTTATTCTCTTATATCGAGGATAATGGAATAAGCACTTATGTGCTTTTTTTACATCCTGTCCCCGTGTGTATGCAGTTTTTGTAAATTCTGTCATCTGTTCCCACTGGCACACAATGGCCTACTCTTACGAAAAGCGGAACAGGATTTAACGTGTGTGTAAGATGTTCTGCGTGCGTTCGCACACGGGGCCTCGGTTTATAGTCTCATCGGAAGGACTTTTGGGGAGAGTGGAGTCTGCACTGATGTTAACTCCAGGCGAAAATATCCCCCTTGAACGGGAATCAAACCTGGGTCGTCAGATTGCGAACGCAATGTTCTAACCACTAGGCTATCCCGTCCCCGTGTATGTGTACATGTGTGTGTGTGTGTGTGTGTGTGTGTGTTGAAAGAGTGTAATACTTGTGATCTGTTGTTAATTGAGTGGCTGGGTTCAAGTCTATGTTGCGGTGTCAAAATCGATCTTATATTTTTTATAATAAAGGCATCTACTATTATTCCACAGCTCAGTTCTCCATTCATTAACAAAATTTTCTATTAAGAAGGCTTCGATATGTGAACTTGTAGAATGAATACTTGAACAAAACTGTCTCTCCCACAAACAGTCAAATCCACTTTGTAGTAAAATATTTTGTATCTTATTTAGCCACACACACACACACACACACACACACACACACACACACACACACACACACACACACACACACAGCCCAGTCACACTGAAAGCCTTACACCAGGAAAAAGAGCAGCCATGTCTGTCACAGCAACGTGGATTCTCTCTGAGCAGGGAGCAAAACTGAAACCAGACACAAACCACAAATAAAAATCTGCGCTACACTACAATCCTCCCAGTGCACAAAGCAACAGTAACACACTACCCTACTCACAAGCCTACACAACAGCAATTGTTCCTATTTCTCACACATATAATATACATTTTCATCTCCTGTGTGTCAACATGCACACTAACTTCTTGCACACATGTTAAAACTTGTTTCAGAAGAGAAGACCATTGTGTGCTGGTGGGAAGGAATGAAAAAAAAAGGCAAAACTGCATGGACATGGTGACTGGCTGTAAAAAAAACAAGCACACAAGTGCTTATTCCATCATCCTCAAAATACAAAAATGAGAAATAAATAAAATCTCCTGAAAAATGTTAGGTTGAAGTATGCATTTTATGGAACTGTCACTTCCCTCCTTCATTCTCTGAGGAGTCACTCGAGCCTGACACTGAATACTTCATGCTTTGTCTTTCAGGAAAGCTGAGGCTGGTGGAGCCCATCCCCCCTAGGTGCAGGGTGCATGCTGGGTATGATTGTGTTCCCATAGCCCTCTGAACGCTAATCATGAATTATATGCTCTTTACACACACACACACACACACACACACACACACACACACACACACACATCATGTGCATGTGCATATATAACTACAGTGAATTATGGTATTGGCATATTGAACCAGGAGATCGTGAAAGTCCCCACCCTCAGTTCACCAGAAACCCAGACTGGAATTTGAACCTACAACTTCACAGACCTACCAGGATGGAAGGCCAAAAGTGGCACTTGCCAACACTCTGTCCACTCAGCTATAGTGTCTGTCAAATATGACTGAACAGTACGAACAACACAAACATCAATATGAAAAGAGAATGTTACAGTTACAATACTGAGCTGACCTACAGACTACAGCCTTTCTGCTTCACAGTGATGAACCAGTCAAAAAAAAAAAAAAAAAACCACAAAACAACAAAAACCCCAACACAACAAAACAAAACAACAAACCCAAACAAAAAAAACCCCTCCAAACAAACAAGCTGTTGCTTTCTCTCTCTCATAGAGCTACAGAGAAGTTAAAAAACTGCTAAAAATATTGATTATGTGAAATGTACAAACAACTGTTGTAAGCCACTATACCTCTTGAAATTCTTCTGTCCGGTTTAGCTGTGCTTGTTTTGTGTTCTCTTATTTCTGTGTGTGTGTTTGTGTGTGTGTGTGTGTGTGTGTGTGTGTGTGTGTGTGTGTGTGTGTGTGTGTGTGTGTTGTATGTGTGTGTGTATGTGTGTGTGTATGTGTGTGTGTGTGTGTGTGTCTGTCTGTCTGTGTGTGTGTATGTGTGTGTGTGTGTGTGTTTTTTTTATTTATTTATTCTTTTATATCGAGGATAATGGAATAAGCACTCATGTGCTTTTTTACATCCAGTCCCCATGTGTATGCGGCTTTGTAAATTTTGTCATCTGTTCCCACCGGCACACAATGGCCTACTCTTTCGAAAAGTGGAACAGGATTTAACATGTGCGCAAGATGTTCTGCATGCGTTCGCACACGGGGCCTCGGTTTACAGTCTCATCCGAAGGTCTGTGTGTGCGTGTCTGTGTGTGTGCATGAACAACAGCATGTGCACAGCAAACAATCAAATTCTGATATTTATTAACCAGATCTTTCCATCCCCCTTTGATTAGGCCCAGAAAATGCTGCTGAAGTGACATCACTGTGACTGTCTGAGTTCTATGGCTAGAAATACTTGTGGTTTCAACATTTTCTCAACCATAAAACTGACTTCATGTGACGTTGATGATCCCAGTAATTAGTGTTTCTGAGATGGTTGTGATTTCAGCTAGCACCATCAATGTACTGTTCTCTCATCTGCCACGTTTTGCAAACAACTATCGGTAAAAGGGACATTTCTTTATAATTCTGTCAAAAGTCTTGCTGAAGTATGATATACCCCGTTTTTCTCTTTCTGATATGCTGATTTACCCTGATTAACTTGGTCTGCTTCTTGCAAATCATTATATACAGACTATTTACAGATTATTTTCCAAGTGGACTAAAAATCTTGTTATGGTGTGGGTTTTTATTAACTAGTGTTTCGGATTCAAGTGACCTTGCATTTTCTGTATCGGCTTAAAATTTGTAAAAATTACAATCAACAAACTTTTACGTAACTTTGCATTCCTGAACCAGAGATTCTAAAACGATAAAAATTATGTGAATTCTGTACAGACTGACAGCTATACATATATACACAAACACACACACATACAAACTAAAAACGGGACAGCTTGGTGGTTAGAGCATTGCACTTGCAATCTGATGGCCTGGATTTGAGCCCAGGTTCAAGCCATCATTAAGATGTCCGTTCAAGGGGAATTTTCCACTAACATTAGTTAACATTAGTGCCAACTCCACTCCCCCAAAAGTCCTTCGGATGCGACTAAAAACCTTGGTCCTGTGTATTAATGCTGAACATCTTGCACACACATTAAACCTGTTCCACTCTTTGGAAAAGTATGCCTTGTGCCAGTGGGAACAGATGACAAAATTTACAAATCTGCATGAACATGGGGACTAGATGTAAAAAAAAAAAAGCACATGGAAGCTTATTCCATTATCCCTGAAAGAAAAGAGTTTTTAAGAATGTTTAAACACACACACACAGACACACACACAGGTGCACCATCAGATCCCTTACCTGTTGTGGTTGCCCTCCTGGGCAGTCTGCAGAAGCTCCTGGATTTTCTTGGTCACTTTCTCCGTCTTCCTCACGACCTCCTCCTGCGTCGGCATGGCTACCAAGGCCCCCGCCCCCTCCTCCTTCCCCTCCTCCCCACCCTCCTTTTCTCCCCCTTCCCCCACCCCTCCTGTCGTTGTCACAGGCAGCGAACAGGTGGAATCTTGATCGTCTGTTTCTGAGGACTCTCGTCCCAGAGACAGAACCTCCTGACCTGCCAGTTCGCTGGAAAAGAAAGGGAAAAAACGGTTAAACGTCAAGGTGTTGTTCCCATAACCTGTGTGGTCACAGGGGAGCGAGGCATCAGAGACCTCAGCTTCTCCAGGGGCCAGCATATCCTCTCCCTCGCTGCTTTACCTTCCCTGACCCTGAAGAGGGCAGGTACCCATTTATAGCTGGGTGAACTAGGGGACTGTACTGAAGCCAACACACGCAAACGTCACCCATCCAACTGGTAACCACGCTCAGTGCTCTGACCACTGAGCTATCCCGTCCCCCAAAAGAAAGAAACAAAACATAAAAAAAGGTGAGATGATATTCCCTGAAGAAAGATGGTTGCTGTCGGTTGCTGGCTGGGCTTCTCCCTTCAAAATTCTTAAGGAGACGCTGGGGAACTGCACTGAATTTTTCAGGCAGTGTGGCATGGGCACGCTGAACACCCCTTGAGCTCCTTACAGGAGGGTGCATGCTGGGCATGTCTGTGTCATCCACCATTCTACCAGTACCAGCCATAGAAGACCTTATGTGCCAGATATTCTGACTTCTTCTGGACGTCTTCACGGAGGACCTGTTTACAGTCTCATCAGAAACTTTCAAGGGAAAAAAGAGCCAGTACCATGTTAATTCCAGAGGGGGGAGGGAGTGGGGTAGTCCCCTCAGATGGACACTTCAGTGAAGACTCAAACCCGTGTCCTCGGCTACCATAAGACGAGTGCTGTAACCACTAGAGCTCCCCTGCCCAGTGTGCGCTAAACAAAAGTACTCTGTATTGGTGGCCTGACACTAACACTAGTATCTATTCCGAAAAGCAAGAAGTCACAGATTAATTCTTATCCAAAACTTTCCACCTTCACTTACCCATGTCCCATCACCCTGCTAAAGTATATGACCTGTAGTGTGTGTGTGTGTGTGTTTGTGTGTGTGTGTGCTTTTGAAAAACATTTGACTTGAAATTTTATTTCATAGATTTGGTCTGCAGCATATCTGTTTAAACTATTGATTATTTGTCATTGGCTGCATGACTGTGTAAGATTAGGCTGAATGCATGCACTTTGATTTGTCTTTGCAAGATATAGCACTATATAAGTTCCATTTATTATTATTATTATTAATCATTATTGATTGCCATGACAGATGGGCTTTGGGTGCTTGTCTTTTGGATGAAACAATAAATCATATATCTTTGATCTCTCTCTCTCTCTCCTCCTTTCAATCCACCATTTGTTGTTTGATTGCCTAATTCTTTTTGACATGTATAAAAGAAGAGGTTTAGATATTCATAATATGCCACTAGTCAAGAAGTTTTATACGACTCTCAGCAATTCATAATGTCAGTTGCTGAAGTCATATATTCTTCACCTGTAAGACCATTACTGTACTTACATATATATATATGTGTGTGTGTGTGTGTGTGTGTGTGTGTGTGTGTACATATGTGTGTGAGTGCGTGTAAGGGAGAGAGAGAGAGAGAGAGAGAGAGAGACAGAGAGAGACAGAGATGGGATGTGTAATAATAGGTACTTTGGTATGAATGCAGGTGTGTCTAAATTACCATGTAGTGAATAGACATTAAACAAAACAAACATCTCTCTCTCTCTATATATATATGTATACACATATATATAATATATGCACATGAGCACTAGTAGCTCTGCATTCTAAGCTGACCCAGGCAAGAATAAAATATCCCCACCTTTAATTCAAGATGCTGCCATGCCATGATCTGAACCAACTGCTTCATGGAGTGACACAGCTTGGAGGTCCAATGCTCTATCCACTTTCTAGCCTCTGTCATGAACTACACTGACTGGTTTCCACAGCATATCTTCAGAAAAAAAAAATTACAACTTACCTGCACCTCCCCACCTCCCCCTCAAAAAAAAAGAGTAAAACAAAACAATTTTAACCAAAGAAACTTACTTTACAAAAGATACCCCCCCACCCCCCCTCAAATGCAAAACAAGACAAAAAAGCCATCTACCTCAAAGAAGCAGGTGCAGGAACAACGGCAGGAGCAGACAACCCCTGAGCAACACCATTGGCATCAGAAGCGGCGACGCTCGTCGCTTGCGTAGTGGACACAACCGTGGCTCCGAAACCCTGAGGCAACACGGTGCTCGGAGCCTCGTACCCTTGCGACACCACAGCGCTGGGAACGTCACAGCCTTGAGACAACACAACGTTGGGCGTGTCGTAGCCCAGAGCAATGACTGGCGGGGGCGTTTCAAACCCTTGGGGGTGCACAGCACTGGCAGGATCGTAGCTCGCCGGCAATCCTGCCTCGGCTGCGGGGTCATAACTCGGGGGTAAGGAGGTGGTGGCTGGCAGGTCAAAGGGCAACGGAATGGGGGCAGCGGCGCTGGGGACATCCTGGCTTGAGCACACGGACGGGGTGGGCGAGTCGTGGTTTGGGGGTACCGCTCCTTCCGGTGCCATTCCTGGGGCTTGGGCGATCGGTTCGGTCACAGGATCGTGACCTTGAGCTACGACTGCTTTTGATGGGTCATTGCCATGGGAAACAGCCTTCGTAGGGTCAAACCCTTGTGAAGCAGTGACCTTTGGTGGGTCGTAGCTTTGGGAAACCGCTGCAACAGCCTGGGGGTCTGGAGCCTGGGATACTGCCGGTTTTTGCTGTTCAAAGCCTGGAGGGACGACTGGTGGAGTGTATCCATGAGAAACCATCGGCCTTGGTGGATCCTGACCTTGGGAAATGATGACATTCTGTCCATCATATGCTTGTGACACTGGCGCTCTCTGGCCATCAAAAGCTGCTGGAACACTGGCTCTCAGTGGTTCATAGGCTTGGGAGACTGCCGGATTTGCAGGGACTTTTGAAACGGGTGGTCTTTGAGGGTCATAGCCTTGAGACACCACCGCTCTTGCAGGGTCATAACCTTGAGACACCACCGCTCTTGCAGGGTCATAACCTTGAGACACCACCGCTCTTGCAGGGTCATAACCTTGAGACACTACAGCTCTTGCAGGGTCGTAACCTTGAGACACCACCGCTCTTGCAGGGTCATAACCTTGAGACACTACAGCTCTTGCAGGGTCGTAACCTTGAGACACTACAGCTCTTGCAGGGTCATAACCTTGAGACACTACAGCTCTTGCCGGGTCATAACCTTGAGACACTACAGCTCTTGCAGGGTCATAACCTTGAGACACTACAGCTCTTGCAGGGTCGTAACCTTGAGACACTACAGCTCTTGCAGGGTCATAACCTTGAGACACTACAGCTCTTGCAGGGTCATAACCTTGAGACACTACAGCTCTTGCAGGGTCGTAACCTTGAGACACTACAGCTCTTGCAGGGTCGTAACCTTGAGACACTGCAGCTCTTGCAGGGTCATAACCTTGAGACACTACAGCTCTTGCAGGGTCATAACCTTGAGACACTACAGCTCTTGCCGGGTCGTAACCTTGAGACACTACAGCTCTTGCAGGGTCGTAACCTTGAGACACTACAGCTCTTGCAGGGTCATAACCTTGAGACACTACAGCTCTTGCAGGGTCATAACCTTGAGAAACGACTGGATTGGTCGAGGTGTAACCTTGGGAAAAGATGACTCCTGAGAGGTCGTAGCACTGGGAAAACACGGCCTTGGGTGGGTCGTGACCTTGAGAATTGATTGCCATTGGTGGTGCGTAGCTTTGGGGAATGCTGGCTCGGGCTGGGTCAAACACTGGAAGAACGGCCGGCTGAGATAAAGACCTGCACGCCTCGTAACCTTGGGACACAGACACTCTCGGCGCGGGGTAACCCTGCGACACGGCAGCCTTGGCAGGGTCATACCCTAAAGGAACAATCCCCTGAGGGGCCTCATAAGCCTGAGAAGCTGACTTTGACCGCTCCAATCCCGAGTGTGTCTGGGATGCTGCTGCCACTCTTGGGGGATTGAAGGCTTGGGAGATGGCAGCGGCGGCTTTGAGAGGATCAGCCAGGTGAGGAGGAACCGACTTCAGCGGTTCATGACCATGGGCTACAGCTTTGAGGGGCTCGAAGCCAGGGGGTACCCGGGGGGAAGGGTGGAAACCCTGGGACACTGTGGGCTTTGCTGCCTCGTGCACCTGTGACGGCAGAGACCTGGGGGGGTCATAGGCCTCTGACAGGATGGCGTCGGGCAAGTCGTCGATCACTTCTAACACGTTGGCGTTCAGCTGGTCTTCTAAGTCTGAGGACACATGGTCCTGAAACAACAGCAATAATGATGATGATGATGATATGATGAAAGTAATAATGATGAAGAAGAAGATAATAATAATTATGACTACTGTCATGATGGTAATGATAATGCTAATAACATAACAGCATGATGATGAAAACTGGCTTGAAAATGTTGTCGAAATAGAAAGATGGAGCGGTAGCTCAATGAACATGAAAATAGTTTGTGGGAAAAAGATCCTGCACATGATCTCTGCTTATGTGCCGCAGGTGGGTAGACCCTGAAGAAGAGAAAGCTGACTTCTGGGAAAAACTAGGCGAGAAACTGGCTGACATACCAGAAAAAGACATTGTCGTTGTAGCAGGAGATTTGAATGGACACGTTGGCAAGGACAGAACTGGATATGAAGATGTTATGGGCAGGTACAACTTTGGAGATCGAAATCAAGAAGGAGAAGCAATTCTTCAGCTATGCCAACAGAACAGCTAACAAATCTTGAATACATACTTCAAGAAAACACAAGAGCACTATATCACCTTCAAAAGTGGTGAAGTGGAAACTCAGATTGACTTCATTCTCTTCAAGGGAGGTGCTGCAATGGCGACAAACTGTACAGTTATTCCAGGGGAAGAATGCCTCTCACAGCACAGATTGCTGTGCGTAGATTTTCAAATAAAAGATTTGATAAGACCGAGGAAGAAAGCAATCGAGAAGAAACTGAAAATTTGGAGGCTCAAAGACAAGAACATAGCCTTGGAATATGAGCAAAAAGTGAGAGAAAAAGTGGCTGGACAACACCATGACTGGAACCAATTAAAAGAAATACTCATGGAAACAGCATAACAAATGTGTGGAGAGACCAAAGGAAGAAGACATAGACAGAGAGAAACATGGTGGTGGTGCGATGCAGTGAAAGAAGCAATCCAAGAGAAGAAAAAAGCATTTAAGAAGTGGCAGCAAACAAAGATGTTTGAGGACAGAGAGATATACAGGAGGAAATCAAAAGAAGCCACAAAAGCTGTAGCACAAGCTAAAGAAAAAGTGTGGAACGAATGGTGTGTTGGACTTGATACAACTGAAGGTCAGCGTAAGATGTTTTGAATTGCACGGCAGATGAGGAAAGAATGGAAAGACATCAATGTAGCAAAATTTGTAAAAAATGAGTCTGGAAATATCATGACTGAGAAGCAAAATATTCTGCAGAGATGGAAGGATTACTTTCATGATCTGCTAAATATTGAGAATCCTCATGCAATCGAGGAAGTGGAGAAAGTTGAAGGACCTGTACAAGAAGTGACTGAAGATGAAATCAGAAGAGCAATTCGAAATATGAAAAAGAGAAAAGCCACGGGGCCATCAGGAGTGGTGACAGAAATAATACAAGCAGCAGGAGAGGAAAGAGTAAAACAACTTACGAAAATGTGTCAGAAGATACAGCGGACAGAACAAATGCCCGAAGAATGGGAACAGTATTACTGTTCCCATTTTCAAGGGTAAAGGAGATGCACTAGTATGTGGAAAATACAGAGGAATCAGCTTCTGGAACATGGCATGAAGATCTGGGAAAAAGTATTGGAAAGAAGACTGAAGAGCCTGTGCAATATTGATGAAAAACAGTTTGGATTCCAGGCTGGCAAATCAAACATAGATGCAATATTTATTGTGAAACAACTGCAGGAAAAGTATATGGAGAAGAAAAAGAGCTTGATGCACATCTTTGTTGACCTGGAAAAAGCTTTTGACAGAGTACCCAGAAAGGCAATCCAATGGGCCTTGAGGAAACAAGGTGTACCAGAGCACACCATCTCAATGGTTATGACTTTGTACAGAACTCCACATCAAAAGTGAAAACTATCATTGGGACGTCAGAAAGCTTTGAGATAAAAGTAGGAGTGCACCAAGGATCCGCATTGAGCCCTCTGCTCTTTATCCTCGTGATGAATGAAATATCCAAGGAAGTGGAGAGGCCAGAAGAGATCTGGGAACTGCTGTTTGCTGATGACTTAGTACTGGTAGCTGAGAACAGTCATGACGCTACTCAAAGATTTGGCAATAGGAAACAAGAGATTAGAATGCAGAGGAATAAAGGTAAATGTTGACAAGACCAAAGCAATGACAGTTGGAAAAGACCCCAGAACATATAGAGAGCAAGGCAAATACCCGTGTGGTGTCTGCCACAAAGGTGTAGGGAACAATTGGATCAAATGCTCCAAATGTCAATATTGGTGTCACAAAAGATGCTCAAAGCTCAAAAGTCTGAAGAAGGAGGACGGTGTATTTGTCTGCCCCAGTTGTATGAATAAGAAGGGTGAAGACAATACCAATGCAGGAAAGGAGGAGCTAGAATTTGAGCCTTGATAGTTGCTTACAAATTCAGCTACTAAAATACTCAACATTATTATATTATATTATATACCAATCGACTGCGAATGGATTTGGCACGTTTCAACGAAAGCAGAAAACCACCAATCATAAAAAGACAATGATCTCCGTAGTGAGTGGAAAAGACCAAGGTGAAGACCTAGCAAAACCTGGCTGCCTGATTGCAAAGATCTTAGAAGAAAGGGCATAAAAATGGAGAAGCTCAAAACAGAGAGAGTGAAGGCTATCAATGTCAATAACTCCCCTGGAGACACTTACAAGAAAGGAAGAAACGAAGAACAACAGCATGATGATGATAATAATCACAGCAACACTAACAACAATAATAATCGCAATGATGATAATAATAACACCAACATTAACCTTAGCAATGATAATGATGATGATTATAATTATAACTGTAATAATAATCATAATAATCATGACATCAACAGCAATGATGACGATGGTTATACTGATAACAAACAATAATAATGCTTAAACACCACAAAACCAATTTTACAAGTTTGACAAACAGAGCTGACAAAAATTTAGCAGTTATGTCTCTGGCTCATCCCCCCTCCCTGTGGAAAAACTGTCAGGAATCCAAGTAATTTCACGAATCCCGACCGTGATAGAACTCTTGCAGATAGTGACAAAACAAAACAAACAAAAAACTCTCGAAAAGTTTTGGGGAAATTGCAGGTAGTTTGTTGAATGTTGCCAGAGGCAGGATAATATTGTCATTACAGACACAGTGACAAGTGACAGTGACAGTGACAAAGACTCACCTGACCAGTCACTGTCATGGAGATGTTGGACACTGAGGAGGCTCCAGACAGCTGACCGCTTGATGCTGGACTCTGCCACACGCCATGACAATCACCTTTTAGCTGTTGGGCGTTCCAAAATTTAACACCCTGGTGCACGCACGCTCCCACTCATGCATGTGCCCACACACACACTCACACACAAAGATAAACAGATAACTTGTCTATGTGGTTCTGACTTGTCACCTAAGCATGTCATTCTTCATTGTGAACTACTTAGACCATATTTTTCTGGTACAGTTGTAGATAAGATTTGAAATATGTCATTTGAACATTTATTGGCCAATAATGTGGTTATTTTAGAGATAGTTAGTTGTTTAGTTAGAAGCCCTGTTGGCAAACTTTTGTAATTGTTCTTGCTGCAGTTTAAGCTTTTCAATGCCCCCCCCCCCCCCCCCCCCCCCTCATCCCCGTCCCTCCCATAATTTCATTGTACTTTTTTTCTTTTATCTCATGCACAGACACTAATAGGTATACACACACACACGTACGCATGCACACACACACACACACATTCTCTATATATTGTAACACTATCTTTTGTCTAATATCACCTTGAGTGAAAAAAAGTATGTTCTTTCGAGCCAGAAGGCCCATAGAGCCGGAGCTTATCCCGGTTTCTGTAGCGTTAAGCGAACTGATGGTTTTTCACCACTCCTGTGACAGGACGCTAGTCTGTCGCCAGATACTTCCCCAGCAGAGCTGGTACCCACTTGTACACCTGGGTGGAGTGAGGAAAATAGGAGTAAAGTGTCTTTCCCAAGGACACAACACCGAGCCGAGCGGGGATCGAACCCGCGACCTCTGGATCACGAGTTGACCGCCTAAACCACTCGACCACGGTGCCTCCTTCACCTTGAGTGAACAGACGTTAAATTAAAGAAAGACACACAAAGACACAGACACACTCACAAACATGCACACACCGTGACACAAACACACAATACAAATCAAGTCCATTAAAAAAAATGACATCAGGAGACTTAAAAGACAAAGTGGATGGCACCTCAGAAGAGCAAAAGGTTGCTAAACGGTGCATTTTACATTAAGAAATTCAAGTACACACATTCAAACACTCATCAAAAGATCCAACATCCATTTATTTCTATGCAATCCTGTATGTACTGTAAATGCTGTCGACCCCCCAAATTTCTCTATCATAAGATATAAAATGTTTATATTGGTATTCATGTGTACTCACTGAATGGGCAAGCTGTCTGTTCGCATCACGCATCTCAATCATGGAGGTGGGCCTGACCTGGGGTCGCATGGCAGGTCGCACGTGCTCCGACTCCGAGTCGTGTGCCTGACCGTTGAGACTGCTGGTGACGTGATCCACCATCAGACTGTCGCGGTGAATGCGCAGCGTCTGGTTCTCCATCATCAGTGACTCCATCTTCGTTGAAAAGAAAGTGAAAAATGAAATATTAGCCATACAAGGATCCATTTCAATTTATTTCTTTTTTGGTTTTTGCTTTTTTGTTTTGGTTTGATTTTTGGTTGTCCTTGGTTGTTTTTTTTGTGTGGGGGGTGGGGCGTACGAGGGCATTGTGTTTTGGTTTCTTATCAGTGCTAAAGTTAACCATTTATAGACGTGTTTGCATATGCCACCATTAGTCAGTGCTACAAGTTTACCATTTAGGTGTTTGCATATGCCACATTAGTAGTGCTACGAGTGCCATTTGTAGCGTGTTGCAGTTGCCACCATTATCAGTGCTACGAAGTTCACCATTGAGCGTGTTTGCATATGACCATAGCAGTGCTATTGTAGTGTTTGCATATGCCACCATTAGTCGTGCTATTGTAATGTGTTTGCAGCCACCATTAGTCAGTGCTATTGTAGAGTGTTTGAAATGCCATATTGTCATGCTACAAAGTTTACCATTTGTACGTGTTTGCATATGCCCCTTAGTCATGCTACGAATTCACATGGTAGGTGGTTTGCATATGCACATTAGTCAGTGCTATTGTAGAGTGTTTGCATATGCCACCATTAGTCAGTGCTATTGTAGAGTGTTTGCATATGCCACCATTAGTCAGTGCTATTGTAGAGTGTTTGCATATGCCACCATTAGTCAGTGCTACAAAGTTTACCATTTGTAGAGTGTTTGCATATGCCACCATTAGTAGTGCTATTGTATGAGTGTTTGCTATGCCTTGTCAGTGTATTGTAGATGTTTGCATATGCCACCATTAGTCAGTGCTATTGTAGAGTGTTTGCATATGCCACCATTAGTCAGTGCTACAAAGTTTACCATTTGTAGCGTGTTTGCATATGCCACCATTAGTCTGTGCTACGAAGTTTACCATTTGTAGCGTGTTTGCATATGCCACCATTAGTCAGTGCTATTGTAGAGTGTTTGCATATGCCACCATTAGTCAGTGCTACGAAGTTTACCATTTGTAGCGTGTTTGCATATGCCACCATTAGTCAGTGCTATTGTAGAGTGTTTGCATATGCCACCATTAGTCAGTGCTATTGTAGAGTGTTTGCATATGCCACCATTAGTCAGTGCTATTGTAGAGTGTTTGCATATGCCACCATTAGTCAGTGCTACAAAGTTTACCATTTGTAGCGTGTTTGCATATGCCACCATTAGTCTGTGCTACGAAGTTTACCATTTGTAGCGTGTTTGCATATGCCACCATTAGTCAGTGCTACAAAGTTTACCATTTGTAGCGTGTTTGCATATGCCACCATTTTTCCACCCTTAAAGCTGCCACATTTACACTTCAGGGACGATGTCTACACATTAATGTACATGAGATTTTGAAGAGGGTATTTGTCTTGACTTTGTTGTTGGTGGAGGTTTTTTTCTTTGTTTTGTTTGATTTGGTTTTAAATGTTGCTTTCGTTGGGGTTTTTGCTTTCTTTTTTTTTTTTTTTTTTTTGGGGGGGGGGGGGGGGGGGGGGGCATCATTCATTGCTATCTGTACACAATGTCCTACTCTTCAATGATTCAATGAAAGGTGGGAAGTGAGTTCATGCATGCATTTGGCACAAATGCTGCACTGTGAATGCAGAATTGTGAACACACTGTTGACCCCAGCCATTGCTTGTTTCTTTCTGTACTATATATTGTGGAAGTTAGGAATTGGTTCTACATTCAAATGCAAACTTGTTTTTCCAAATATGTAAGAAAATCTGTATTCCAAATACACCTAAACACTTTCTCTCTCAGTCCTTATCATCATTCCATAAGTTTTTTAAAATCCATAACAAGTTCAGAAAATCAGTACAGATAGGAGGATTTTGTTTCAACACTCCATTTAGCTAGACACACTGACCATATCTGCCTTACGCACTACAAGTTCAGAGGTTGTGAAAAACTGTGTGCTGACTGGTAGTAGCTTTGCACTTATAGCAAAACATCCCTTGGGTAGGCTAGCTAGTAGTGAAGACAGGATCAGAAAGACTGCGGCAGGGTTGGGAGACGGAAAGAGCTGATGGAGAGAGAGAGAGAGAGAGAGAGAGAGAGAGAGAGAGAGAGAGAGAAGAGAGAGAGAGAGAGGGAGGGGGGGAGAATCTAGCTGGCCCCGTTTACCTTGGTGTGCATTTCACACAGGTGTTTCTCCAGGTCTGTCTTGACCTGCACCAGCTGTTGGATCTTGGCCTGCGACTCCGCCAGCGCGCGGCGAATGTGCAGGAATTCCTCCGCTGTCACCGGCCCCTCCACCTCCCCTGGCAGGCCCTGCTGTGCATGACCAAGCTGGCTTCAACAGTACCAACCAACATACAACAACAGCAACAACAACAACAACAGTAAACATGTACACCTGCTTCAACAGTACCAACCAACATACAACAACAGCAACAACAACAACAACAGTAAACATGCACACCTGCTTCAACAGTACAACCAACATACAACAACAGCAACAACAACAACAGTAAACAGGCACACCTGCTTCAACAGTACCACACAACATACAGAAACAGCAGCAACAACAACAGTAAACATGCACACCTGCTTCAACAGTACCACACAACATACAAAAACAGCAACAACAACAACAGTAAACATGCACACCTGCTTCAACAGGACCACACAACATACAAAAACAGCAGCAACAACAGTAAACATGCACACCGGCTTCAACAGTACCACACAACATACAAAAACAGCAGCAACAACAGTAAACATGCACACCTGCTTCAACAGTACCAACCAACACACAAAAACAGCAGCAACAACAGTAAACATGCACACCTGCTTTAACAGTACCACACAACACACAAAAACAGCAGCAACAACAGTAAACATGCACACCTGCTTTAACAGCACCACATAACAACAACAATAACATTGACAGTAAACATACAAACCTTCCACAGTACCATATAACAACAACAATAACATTGACAGTAAACATACAAAACCTTCCACAGTACCATACAACAACAACAACAACAGTAAACATGCAAACCTGCTTTAACAATACAACACAACAAACAGCAGCAGCAACAACAAAAACAGTACACATACAAACCAAACAAGTAAACAAACAATAAGCACCACTAAACATTCACAATATCACACAGGGAAGGTGCTGTAATGGTGAGGAACAAAAAGTCAACCCAACCAGTAAAACATACTTGGAGAAAAAGAAAAGACAAAACCACAACTAAACATGCATGATCTACATACATGTACACAATGATCTACATACATGTACACAATGATCTACATACATGTACACAATGATCTACATACATGTACACAATGATCCACATACATGTACACAATGATACACATACATGTACACAATGATACACATACATGTACACAATGATATACATACATGTACACAATGATATACATATACGTACACAATGATATACATACACGTACACAATGATATACATACATGTACACAATGATATACATACATGTACACAATGATATACATCCATGTACACAATGATATACATCCATGTACACACCATCACTGCAAAGCTGGACAAGAGAGCTCTTCTCTTCTTTGTGTTTTTCTTTTCCCTTAACTCCCTTAAAGGGAATTGTTGGGTTACCACACTGAAATCCTAGTGATCAGAACATTGCCCTCGCAATCTGACGACCTGGGTTCGATTCCCGTTCAAGGGGATATTTTTCCTCTGGAGTTAACATCAGTGCAGACTCCACTTTCCCCAAAAGTCCTTCGGATGAGACTATAAACCGAGGTCCCGTGTGCGAACGCATGCAGAACATCTTGCGCACACGTTAAATCCTGTTCCGCTTTTCGTAAGAGTAGGCCATTGTGTGCCGGTGGGAACAGATGACAGAATTGACAAATCTGCATACACATGGGGACTGGATGTAAAAAAGCACATGAGTGCTTATTCCATTATCCTCGATATAAAAGAATAAAATAAATAAATAAATAAATACACCAAAGTCCTCCATTTCTGTTGGTTATGTGTCAAAGTGTGGGTCTCAGAAAACATACAACAGACAATTCTGAACACATCGACAAGACAAGCAACATCTTGCTGTCCCTAAAATTCAAGCCAAGCATGTTTGAGATATTCATCAATGCTGCTTTGTCAACAGCTTAACTCTTTTAGTCTCATGAACCACATGAAAACGCAGTTTTCAGATGTGACACATGCCCTACTTTTATTAACTTTCACACATGATACAAACATGTAAGAAAAGTAATGCAACATATGTAACAATCATTTGCCAACATTTCATGCAGAGATCTGTTGTATAGTATGAGAGATATTACATTTTAAACACATCTACCCATTTCAGCGAATTTTGGCCAAATCCTTCCATGAACAGGAAGTTGATAGTGTCAGTTCTCTATATGACACTAAGAGTTAACAATACTCATATGGGAAAATCCTTAAAACATCATTGGCCAGATACAACATGCCTTTGTGGTGGTCATAAAGGCCAAGGGTTTGATTTCAGATAAAAGCATTCATGAAGAACTTAGTTCAAGACCTTACAGCCCCTTGAGGATTGAGGGTGGGGACTTCAATGTTTTTAAAAAATATATATTAAGTTCCATGTCAACTTAACATGTAAATCTGTTGATACGTTGAAGAGCTTTATGTGTCATGCAAAAATATCAAACGTGTACATTAATAAAGATTTCACACTGCCGACTGGCAGACTGTTGACACACACATACACATCCAGCTTATATCTAATCTTGGGTTATGAACCGGTCAAGAATCTATGGAACTTGATGGACTACTATTTGTTTCATTATATAAGTCATGCCATCATCCAAACCCTCAACTCCAAATGAATCTGTAACAATGCTTTAACATCTTAATCATTACAGATGTTGAAGATACAGCAATTCTAATTTGATTTGATTTGCTTGATTCATGTTTACTTCACAGCCTAGCCAACTAAATGCTACATAATGGCCAACATCATGTCAAAATGAACCAACAGTTACGACATTTGTGAAAGCTGATGACAGAGAACAAAATAACCAGGCTCTACAAACTGAAGGACATTCACTTACAAACTAAGAAAAGCTGCAAGAAGAAAAAAAAAGAGCATATTGTAATGAAGCATGAAAATATATCTGGGATATTCCTGCTGTGTGGGTTTACATCACCGACTTTATCATCAGGGGCCACAAAACCTTCCATACCTATATATTATAATTGACTACACATACACACACACACAGTCAGTCAGTCAGTCAGTCAGTCAGTCAGTCAGTCAGTTACACACACACACACACACACAGTCAGTCAGTCAGTTACACACACACACACACACACACACACACACACACACACACACACACACACACACACACACACACACACACAGCTCACAAACAGACACACACACCAAATTACTGTAGAATCCAAATATCAAAATCAACTATCACATTACAACCCAGCAGACCACAACCTCATATCGCACTGTGAAATGTTAACAACTAGAAGTGCAAGATTAGAGTGATAGAAAAGACAGGTTTATGTTAATTTCTAAACCACAAAGAGAAGAGTGTAAGACAGAAGTGTAAAAGGTAAGAACAAAGGAAAAAGGGAATAGACAAGAAGAAAGAACTCCAAAATGTCAAACGGTTTAATTCCCAGCAGACTCATCAAAGTCACTTCAAAGAGGTCAATTTCAAGGCTGGGAGAAGTTCATGCATGCGGAATTTTTTTTTTCTATACAACAGGCCACTTCTGATAAGTCAAGGAGAAAAAACAAAGAGAAAAGAAATAACCCGAAGCGAGTGGAGTTATTGTAAAAAAATGAAGACAACTGTGTCCTGAAACCAGCTTCACTGACACAACCACTAACACTGAATTTGAAACTGAGGTTATAGTTTTTTTAAAAAACAACTGATTTCTAACAGACTGATATCACAGAGTCACTGACATCAAACTTGTAATTTGACCACACTATGGGACAGCAGGAATGAGGTGTCTGTTCAGGGGATTGTTCCCCTGAAATAAACACTGGTTCTGGCTTCCTTCCCTGACAAGTCCTTCACATGTGACACACAAACTGAGGCAAAAAATGCAACATCAAGCAAACTATCTTGTGCACATGGCAAACAAATCCATCCACTTTTTGTAACAAAATAAGCCAGCTATGACCAGTGGTGTGGACAGCACAAAGATATCCACTATACAACCTGCAACCTACACGAGTTCTGCCAGTGTCAACTCTGCCCAGACAC
The DNA here is from genome assembly GCA_028751875.1 of Rapana venosa. Taxonomy (NCBI): domain Eukaryota; kingdom Metazoa; phylum Mollusca; class Gastropoda; order Neogastropoda; family Muricidae; genus Rapana; species Rapana venosa. The sequence continues at coordinate 1,780,342 of CM054157.1, forward strand.
ATTTCAATGTGGAGCCCCATGGCTCTCCAAGAAGAGTATGGACCAGTCAGAAAGCAGTCTGTCAGTGTAGAAGTGTGTGTGTTAAGCCAATCAGAAGCAAGAAGCCAGTCAGTCAATATAAGAAATGCGTGATAAGTCAATTAGAAGTGAGAAATCAGTCAATATTAGAAATGTGTGTGGAGTCTATCTGAAGACGGAAATCAGTCAATATTAGAAGTGTGTGTTAAAGTCAGTCAGAAGTCTGAAATCCGATAGTCAATAATGAAAAGTGTGTGTGAAGTCAATTCAGGCATTAAGATTACACAGCCCGCCTGCTCACCTCTACAAAGGAAATAACAGATGTAGGTGTATTGGAGCGATCAGTCGACACCATGGCCTAACAAACCATAAACTTTTCTTGTCAGATCATGACCACAAACAACAACAAAACAACAATAACAATGGTAACAATAACTGTTGCACATACTCTGACGAGTGCAAACACATACCCGGCTTGATACATGAAGTTACAATGTTGAAATCTAACAATAAAATAAAAAGCTGCAAATGCAAATAGGAAGACAACAATAAAAATTAAACTATGAAAACAAAGAAACCACACAATCAAAACAAAAATTGTTCATAAATAGGCACAGGCAGTGTGTGTATGTGTGAGTGTGTGTGTGTTGAGTGTTTGTGTGTACATGTGTTTGTATGTCTGTTTTATTATTGTTTTATTCTTTTATTTTATTCTTTTATTTGGAGGATAATGGAATAAGCATCCATGCGCTTCTTTACATCCAGTCCCTGTGTGAATGGTTTTTTTAATTTGTCATCCGTTCCCACCAGCACAAAATGGCCTACTCTTCCGAAAAGCAGAGCGGGTTTTAATGTGTGCGCAAGATGTTCTGCATGTGTTCGCACACGGGACCTCCGTTTATAGTCTCATCCGAAGGACTCTTGGGGGGAGTGGATTCAACATTGCTGTTAACTCCAGAGGAAAAATCCTCTTGAATGGGAATGCATGTGTAGATGTCTGGATCCAAGACTGGAATGCAAAAATACTTTCAAGTTCATACCCGCTTCTAAAGCAAACAAGCTTCCATTTCTTTCTATCATTTTTATATTCTATCAAGGTGCAAATTATTGTTTCATTTTTTTGTTAGTTTTTTGTTTTGTTTTGGGGGGATTTTCTGTAGACTTTTTTTTCCCTGGGGATGGTGGTGCAAAAATATATCCAACATGACCTGCAGTCACATGTCCACTAATATTGTGGAGACATTTGTCAACATCCATGTGTATTACTCTGAGATAGGCTTGTCTGTGAAACTGAACTGCCTGCTGTCACGTCTACAAGGCATTAAAAAAAAGGTAAAGAAGTCCCATAACCTATAAGGTCATAGGGGAGCGAGGCGTCAGAGACCTCACTTCTCTAGGGCCAGCATATTGAGGGCGGCGCCATCTCCTCTCCCTCGCTGCTTTACCTTCCCTGACCCTAAAGAGGGCAGGTACCCATTTACAGCTGGGAAACTGGGGGAACTGTACTGAAGCCAAGGCGCGCAAACGGTCACCCATCCAACTGGTAACCACGCTCGACGCTGCTTAACTTGGCTGGGGGAAAGCGAGTGCTCCGACCACTGAGCTATCCCGTCCCCCTACAAGGCATTACTGAGTGTAAAACAAGCAAGCCTGCAGTTTTCCATGTGGTATCCAGTCTCTTCAACAAAAACAAGATTTCCTTGTATGCCATTTAACATATGCCATAGTCATCTTATTCCTTTAAACATACAGAAGTGACTAAAATATGACAGAAACCACCCCAACAGGGCCCCCTCACCTCTGCAGCAATGTCTTCCTTCAGTTCCATCTGCATGCTGCGGATGCTCTGGGAGTCGATGCTGCTGTAGTCTTCGTCGGAGGCCACGCTGTCGTACAGCGGCTCCTCGTCGCTCAGCGCGCTGATGGTCTTGGACTGGGGGCGCTTCAGCAGCCTCATTCCCGTGAACTTGTCTGGGAAAAGAACGAACCAACAAACAGTAGTTGATATGAAACATTTCAAACATGTTTTTCAAGGTGTTCATCATCTGAACGGGGACGGGATAGCTCAGTGGTCGGAGCACTCGCTTTCCCCCAGCCAAGTTAAGCAGCGTCGAGCGTGGTTACCAGTTGGATGGGTGACAGTTTGCGCGCCTTGGCTTCAGTACAGTTCCCCCAGTTCACCCAGCTGTAAATGGGTACCTGCCCTCTTTAGGGTCAGGGAAGGTAAAGCAGCGAGGGAGAGGAGATGGGCACCGCCCTCAATATGCTGGCCCTAGAGAAGTGAGGTCTCTGATGCCTCGCTCCCCTACGACCTTATAGGTTATGGAACTCCTTTACCTTTCCTTTTACCCATCATCTGAAAATCTACGTATATAGCTTTGAGACTGACAGTATTTAACAAATAACATTTGAAATAATAATTTTGAAGATATTTCTCATCTGAAAATTCAAGCATATGGTGTTTAGACTAGCTACAGATACATAGTTGGAGGAATTTAATAATAATGATAATAATAATGATGATGATGATGATGATGATGATGATGATCAAAGCAACAACAATCATCATCATGAGGAAGAGGAGGAGGATAATAATTGTAATGTAGTAGTAGTAGTAGTAGTAGTAGTAGTAGTGATAATACTGATAGTGATAATGATGATGATGATGATGATACAGATAAAGATAAAGGTAAAGATAAAGAATATTTAGAACACCTGGCCTTATGAATATGAAGCTGTTCACAATAGCCAACACTTACATCAAAATACTGCAAAATTCAAAATATGCCAGCAAACACACACACACACACACACACACATACACACACACTCACTCACTCACTCTCTCTCTCTCACACACAACACACACATACAACACACTCACAACACACACTCACACACACACAAGCTCACTCACTTACACACACACTAACTCACTCACACACACACACACTCACAACACACACACACACACACGAGACTGAACTAATCCATCTAACTATAGACCAATATCAATATTATCAGCCTATCTAAACCATTAGAAAAACATGTACAATTTCACTTGCATTCTCAGTTTAAAACCCATGATCTAATTAATGAAAACCAGTCAGGATATCGTAAAAACCATTCTCGTTACACTGCCCTAATACAACTCACCGAGCGATGTCTTTTGAATATCAATAATAGTTAAATTACAGGAGTCCTTTTTTTAGACTTTGCTAAAGCTTTTGATGTTATAAACCACTCTCTCCTCATTAAAAATTTTAAATACTACAGAATTTCCAACCAAGCACTATAATTTTTAGATTCATTTCTCAGTAATTGTCAACAGCTTGTTGAAATCAGGCCCAGGAGATCAACCTTATTACCTGTGATATATGGTATACTACAGGGATCAATACTAGGACCACTTCTTTTCTCTATTTATATTAATGACCTACCTCTGCATATTCATGGTTCATGTGAAATGTTTGCTGATAATACATCAATTCAATGTAGCAACAGTGATCCTAACCAGCTTGTGAATGATATGCAAGCAGATATCAATAAACTTATTGAATGGACAGAATTCAATCATATTTCTCTTAATTCAAACAAAACAAAATGTATGTTTATAACAACTCGGCATAAAAGACAGAAATTGTGTTTTCCATTTGCACCAATATTTATCCAAGGAGAAAAAAATTGAAGAAGTTGTTTCCACAAAGTACTAGGTGCAGTAACTGACAATGATTTATCTTGGTCAGAACACAGAGCCACTTTAGGAAAACGAATCTCAGTAAGACTATATCAACTTAGAAAAATCAATCAAACCTACAATCACAAAAACTATTCTTTCACACCCATATTCTAGTGCTAGTGAAACAAACCTAAAGCATATAAGCCGCCTACATAAAAGAGCTATCAAACTAATCCGATTGAATCCTAATACATTGACCACCAACACCTACAAAGAATGAGATATTCTTCCACTCTAAAGACAGTCTGCAATTCAACAAGTGTCCTATATATGTACAATAAACCAGCCGCCATGGCGCAGTGGTTAGCGCCTTGGGTTACGGACTGGAAGGTCGCGGGTTCGATTCCCATAAGAGTCATAGGGATTTTTCGGACTCCGGCCGGCTCCTACCCAGAGTGAGTGTGCTGTGGGCTCAGTGGGAAGACTGGGACCACACAGTCGAGCTTCATCCACTTAACGGATGCGAGTTTGAGAGTGTTGCTCAAATTACCTGACCAACACTGCAGGTGTCTGTATCTCTCGGGCCCGGTTGACGCCGGTATATATTATGATAGTAAGCGTAGAGTACAGCCCTGTCAAGTAGTCTCAAAGCATATGCACTTCCACAGCAGCATAATTACGTCATCCTCATTGTCATTGATCATCATGCATTTAAAAAATTGCCTCTGATTCGGTGGTCCCAGTTTCTCTGGTCTCATGGTGGCCTCAGATTCGGTTTGCCCATACACTTCTGTGCCTGTGGTGAGTTTGTGTCAAAGCCTTTGGGGTTGGAGGTTCGCGGAAGACGGTCGTTGGAGGGACATTGTGGTGGTTGCCACCTCGGGTGGGCAACTCACTCAGTCTGGCTCCGCGACTGAGCTAATACTGTCGTTAGTAGGAGGCTTAGTAGGTGGTGTCCTGTGCATGTTATCTCAGAACAGGCCCCACTGAACACCGCCAAAGTGACCCAGCAGCAGTGCAGGGCCCCTCTGGCTGGTGGCCCTACGGCGGCCTGATAGTGATTGGCTCCCTGTGGACCTCTGACTCTGAGGATGAGACATAACAAACCTGGGTATGGTTGTAGCGGGGGGATTGGAATGAGCGGCGTGGGAACAGCAGGACGGGGGACGTCACAGAAGATGAGAGCAAAAAAAAAAAAAAAAAAAAAAAAAAAAAAAAGTACAATACATTAAACAGAAAAGCCCCAAAGAAATTGTGAAAAATTTTGCCGTTAATAAAAACAAGCCTACTCATAGATTGTCCTTGCCCAGGCCCCATAACAATCTCTGTAAGTCAAGCCTTGCCTATTCAGGAAGAACAGTGTGGAATAGTCTACCTATCTCTTTAAAATCAGCTCCTTCGAAATAAACGTTCAAAACACTCTTGAAGAAACATCTGATGGACAAATTGTAAGTCCACTTTTATACTCGAGGTTATCTTACATCAGGCTACTTTGTTGTTATTCCTACCTTTGTTATTTTGTATTTTCTTCATTTGTCTGTATGACTAGAGCTTATGTTATACTGTCTTGGTTTTATTTTATCTTGTTTTGTGAGTCTTTTGTTATTGTTGTTGTTGTTGGTTTTGTTGTTGTAGTTGTTTTGTGATTTGTCTGTAGGACTTGAGCTTATGTTATACTGTCTTGATTTGCTTTATCATGTTTTGTTAGTCTGGATTTATATATATATAAAAAAATCTTCATAGATTTTTGTTTTCAACATGTATGAACATTGTATTTTGAATGCTTTTATATGTCAATTTTCTTGATTTTTGTTTTTGTTTTGGTAAGGGCAGGATGAAAAAAAGTTGTATAATTAAACTTAATCTTTTACCCTCAATAAAGACCATTTTGACTTGACTTGACACACACACACACTGCAGGCAGCCCCCTCACCTGGCTCTTTCGGTGTCTGTGCCATGCCTGTCTGGCGGAGTCGAGCTTCGTTCAGAATGTCCATGACCAAAGTGACAAACTCGCGGTTGTTGAAGCGCGCCAGCTTCTGCCGTCCCTGTGTCCACACAGGCAAACAGTCAGGCTATGCTTCACCATCACCCTCTCTCTACCTCTCCTCTCCAGTATCATCCTCAAGACATTTAACTCACTCGGGACGGCCAATTCTCTCCCTTGCTTTCCCCCACAGACGGCCCATTTGTAATGGTTAGTAAAAAAATCATAAAAAATACAAAACACATAGTAAGACAATGAAATTTTCTGAACTTATGTATAACATACTGGGTTAGTACATATATAAAAATTGAAGCTCTCACTTTAGTAAAACGCCGTCATGGAGACCTAATCTGATCCCTTCTATTTTGCTTCTGACACATATGCAAAAATGCTGGGCATGTTGGCTACTCTCTACAACTGCGAACAAAGAGCTCAGAACACACAGAATCACCCGACAATGCAATGCATTCGACGTTGGACAGGCTCACGAAGCTATGTTTAGCTGCACGAGTCATAGTATCATGCAGCGGCCACATGAAAAATCTGCAAAAAGCAAATCCGCTATAGCGGCGAGTCGTCCGAAACCGTGGCTTTACACCGATCCGCTATAGCGGACAGCCGTCCTCTAAGAGTTAAAACCTAAGATTTCCCTCTCCTGTCTCATCTCGTAACTGTCCCTGCCTTCAACAGCTGAAATTCCATCACCCTGCTAAAGAGTATAACCTTTATGTGTGAGTGTGTATGTGTGTTTGTGCGTGTGTGTGCGCGCATTACTGTGTAAGCACTTTGATCTGTCTTTGCGAAATGTAGCACTATATAAATTCCATTTATCATCATCTCTCCTGGCTTCAGCCTGAAGCTATGTTAGTTATTGGGCCATTAGCACATGTATTGAGGTTTACACATTACATGTATACATGTGCTTCTTCAGTTTAATGTCTATCCATCTATCTATCTGTCCCGTAGTCTGACGACCGTGGGGGCACCCTCAAAGACTCAACAACCAGTTCCCTCCATTCCTCTCTCTGTTCTGCCTTTCTCAGGGTTTTGTTGAGTTCTAGGCCTGTCCATTCGCTGATGTCCTCCCAGCTCTTCCTTGGTCTGCCTCTTCTTCTTCCTCTTTGGACAGTGCCTTGTAAAATTGTCCATACCATTTAATGTACTGCCACAAAAATGTGACATTAATGAATGCGTAACAAAAGTGTGTACATGTTTGCACGCGCACGTGTGTGTGTGTGTGAGAGAGAGAGAGAACATGTCTCAGTGAGTGAGTGAGTGAGTGGGTGTGTGTGTGTGTGGGTGTTGTATGACATCATGTGATGTCATTTGAAGATAGCTCTGTTTAATACATTTTGTTAAATTTTGATACGCCACTCATTATGTCTCAGTTTGAGATACTAAAGAATTAATGAGTCTTGAAACCCTTTCACCACCACACCCATTTCACGTATACTCTGTGACAGATCACTGCAATGAAGATTTGGGTTCAGAAGTGGAAGATGTGTAACAATCGACAAAATGCTGCAGTTTGGCTTATGATGCAATCTTGCTGATAGAGGGCTCCAATGCAAACACTACACTCCTTGCCTTGTTGGTGTTGCTAGTGTAACAGAGTGGAGATATTTGATCTGCCACAACTCTGTGCAACTTCTCGGCTACGACAGCACAGCATGAACAGGGAGGATATGGCCTCTAAGAAAGATGCTGCATAAATACTACAATTTACCACGAAGGCAAAGTGTATGCAATGGGTAGTTTTCAACCACCACCCAAGGAAACAGAGAGCTGCACAATTTGCAGGTGTGTCCCAAAATAGTAACATGTCGCTCTGAACACATGGGAGGTAATCTACTTACACCATCACATCAGCATTCTAAGCATCAGCCAGGTATTCACTCTGTCTCACTCATCACACCTGGACATCATTGTGAGACCACAAGCAAGCACACACTGGATGAGAAGTTTGTATGTACAGCTGTTTTCAAGCACCTCACCATTACAGTCAGTTGTGCATGACCATTCAAATCACAATAATCAAAGGCAAATAAATGAACTGAATTTGAATTAAATTGAAGTGAATATCTCTTTCAGTCACAGCAGATTTCCCTGTATAAAATCAGGGCTGCCCTCCCTGGCGAAAGCGCAATGCCAAAAGAGCAGCTCCACCCATTTTCTTTTTAATATTTCACTGTTTACAAGTGTTATTACTTTCCCTATCAGAATGACGTTCTTCTACTGAATTTTGCCTGGGCAACTCTTTTATTACTACATGCTGATTGTGCGTGCATTGCACACGGGACCTCGGCTTGTCACATTAACCAAAAGACTAGCACCCAGACTCCACGTGGTCTGGCGGACGGGGGAAAAGGTTTGGCACAAACGAGAATCAATCCCACACGTCTCACTTTTTAGGCAGGTGTGTAACCTCTAGACCACCAATCCACATGACCACTTTTCAGACACAAGCAGGAAAACGGTGCAACCTTCAGGCCAGCCTGGCTGACCGGCTGACTGACCGGCTGACTGACCTGGTTGCGGGTTGTGGAGAGTTCTGGGTTGACGGGCAGGTGGGGCACCGTCAGTCGTTCACTGACAATGGAGGTGTGGTCGTGCGTCGACAACCAGACTGCACACATCACAATGACATTTGATTACTGCCACGAAAAATAAATCAGAGAAAAGAAAACACAGAAAGGGAGAGGAGCAACAGGCACGCACACACACATAAAAACTCAACTAAAGTTCGAGTCCAGGTTTAAGGCACCTCCCCCCCCCCCCCCCCCCCCCCCCGCTCAAAAGTCCTTCAGATGGGACCATAAACCAAGGTCCTGTGTAAAATTGCACACAGAACATCTTGCGCATATGTTAAAACCTGTTCCGCCTTTTGGAAGGGTAGGTCTTTTGTGCTGGTGGGAAAAGATGACAAAAAATTGTTGAAAAGTGAAATCAACATCTTGGTCATGATCCATGAAAAAACTCGCGTCGTTTATCTACTTTTGTATGCTTTGTTTTACTTTCATCATACAATTGACAACTTGTCTTGTGAAAGAAGAATTTTAAGCTGAAACCTCTAATAGGTTCTTGCAAACTCAACTCAGCTGTCTCTATAGCCAATGTCATTGGTAGAAGCTCCACGCAATGCCACCAGGGTTCACCATCTCTCTCTGTCTCTGCTGAGTTCTACCATCTCCTGTAGCCCTCCTCCCAGACCACTGACCTCAGTGATGTTGGCAATGCAGGATGTTGGTGGTCTGCCTCTTCTCCTTCGATAAAAGACCGGCTAATTAGTACCCAGGATGATGTAGTATTTTTTACTTAAGAATCTTCAGGCTTGTCACCTCAGATGTGGCAAACACATCAAGTTGAACATAACAACAGTCAAAATGCACATTAAACAAATATCTCACGCACATTCCTTCTGTGCCTGCCCACATGTTACACATTGCACATGTTCTAAATGCCTGATCAGCATGTCCAAAAAGTAACACAGATATTTTGTTCCCAGAAACAAAATGGAAGGACTTTGACCATCATGAGTACAATAAAACACAACTTTGTAAGGTCCAGCTAAAGGAACTTTAGATGTCACAGAAGCTAAAGGAACTTTAGATGTCATAAAAGCTGACATATTCACTGAAGCCCTTGACACATGCAATACACAATTCCACAAAGGCTGGACGTTTCTATTTTTACTTCACTGACTGAGCGATGCAGTCCATGACTGCATCCGTCTGATAAAGTATAGTATATATAACATGACCAACACTCACTGGAGTCGTTCTCTCTTCTGTCCACCTCGTCATACACGTCCATGGCCAGCTCTTCAAACAGGTGGTTGGGCAGCTGCAGTACACACACAATTCACAGTGTGCCTTGGTAATGGAAGATTCAGATTATACTCTTTAATTGGAATGTTCCCTCCTCCTCACACAAAATTCAGAATGTTCCCATGATTAAAAAAACTTTCTCCCCACAGATATTTCAGTTTTGTTTCAGCGATTAACCTCTTAAATGCCGAGTGCAAGTGCACCCTATATGCCGGGGAATAAAAAAAATTCTTATGTACCACTTGTTATGTTCATGTCCCTCTTACTCAGAAATTACTAAATGAATAATCCTGATAGTCTGCCCAATGACAGTATATATATATCGTAGATTGCTTTGAGGCAAGCTCTAATTAGTTAGCATGATATTTCATTCCGAAAATATATTTAAAATGTAAAAAAATTGACAAAAAATACACTTTCTTCATCACCACTGTCATTCTGAGTACCCCCCATCTCAATAAGGTTAAACATAAGTCCAGGCAAAATCTCAGTCTTTTTTTTAAAAGTGCACTATCTCCTGAATCATACATGATCGTTTTCATCACTGTCAGGATTATCTAAAGTTTTATTTGCCACTTTTTCAGCAGCATAAAGTTATTGACATCTTCAACAAGTGTCAGCCATTTTTAACAAGAACTGCCCAAACAGTCATGCATAATAACACAAAATACGAGCTAAAAAACAATCATTTTTGCCACGGTTTTTGCAGCTGGATGTTGCCAAGCAACAGGAGAGTGATCTCCACTAATTTTGGAGTTCTTTCCCTTTAACTGTAGTCAAGGAAGCTGGCTTGTTTACTTTGGTTCGAAACCCTGGACATTTTCCGGGTTGTAAGCGTACAGAGTGCACATTCAGTCCCGGAAAATTTACGGGGAGGGGCAGTCAAGTGGTCAAAACATTTCTCCCAAAGAGAATTCAGATTAATCTCAACCATCGAAATGCCTTCATTTGAACAGGTTTTAGTTATTCACAAAATAAAGCATTTATGCTAAAAACACACAGCAATCAAAGTGTAGCAAAAACAAGCTTGTGGCTTATGATGTGTTCAGATAAAACAGGGACACTGGTACAAATGGTGAAGTTTAAGTGTCAAGAAATCCATCACTGTTATATTATCCTAACATTCTCTACCACACAACACGGCTTATTTCTAAGAAGAAAAGGAATAATTCTAGGTAGAAACATAAATTCACACAGTATACACTCAACAATAACAAAAGAAAAACAAAGAAAACAAATCACGTATGTACATTTGTAAATGCATGTAAACAAAAAGACAGGTGCAAAGAAAATTGTTCTTATAAGTATACACATGTGCACACACACACACATTTGTATACACATGCATGCACGCACACACACACACACACACACACACAGAGGCAGAAATATAAAAGAATTCTTCTTTTTTTTTTTTTTTTTTGGGGGGGGGGGGGGGGGGGGGGGGGGGGGGGGCAAGCATATCAGTAACAAAATGTACTCACATCTTGTAATTTTTTCTTGGCTTGTTTGGCAAGGTCTGACAGGTCAGCAGTGCTGCAACACACACACAAGTGTCTGAATTGTCATCTGTCACCACCACCACACACACCCACAGTTACATCACTCACAGACTGTAAAACACTACGCCTTTTCTCCTTCGACTGATCCCTGGGGCTTATCTCAGGCTGTAGCTATGCACTGCACAGAAGGAAATCAACACTAGCTCAAATCGTGAAGTTGAGGAAACGATCACGGTTTGAACTATACTTTGAATGGTGGTCCGGGTGACAGGAAGAAATGATAAACTGAGGTTCCATGTGCAACATATACCTGTCACATGTAAAAGAACCCACAGCAACTAGAAAGTTGTTCCTGGCAAAATTCTGTGGAAAAAAAGTCACAAGGAAACAGATTTTACACAAACAGGGGGAAAAAAATGAGTGATGCTGCTCCCTGCCAAGAGCAGCCTGAATTTCAGGCAGAGAAATTTGTTATGACTGAAAGTGCTTATGATACAATACTTTGTTTCTGCTCCACAAGTTCCTTCTTCGCTAGATAACCGTCACAAGAGTAAAGGCAATGAATATCAGATAGTCTAAAAGATGCAACATTTCTACACCTGTTATCCGACTGCTTCATTCTTGACAGAATACATACATGATGGGGATATGAAGTTTTGACTAAAATAAGTCATGTTTCTATTGTATGATTCACGGCAATTCATAATATCATTATTTGGGTTTTTTTGTGTGTGTGCATGTATGCGTGTGTGCATACATGTGCATGTGCGTGCGTGCATGTGTGTGTGTGCGTTTAAAAAAATTTTTTTAAATATTATTTTATTTAGAGGATAATGGAATAAGCACTCATGTGCTTTTTTTCATCCAGTCCCCGTGTGTATGCAGTTTTGTACATTTTGTCATCCGTTCTCACCGGCACACAATGGCCTACTCTTCCGAAAAACTGAACAGGTTTTAACATGTGCGCAAGATGTTCTGCGTGCGTTTGCACACAGGACCTCGGTTTATAGTCTCATCTGAAGGACTTTTGGGGAGAGTGGAGTTGACACTGATGTTAACTCCAGAGGAAAAATCCTCTTGAACGAGAATCGAACCCGGGTCAGCAGATCACGAATACATCACTCTAACCACCAGGCTACCCTGTCACCCCCCGTGCGTGTGTGTGTGCATGTGTGTGTGCATACATCAATCTCTATTTTACTACTTACTGATCTCCTAGCTGAGGTCTTTTAAAATGTTGTCCATTGCGATGATCTGAAAGAAAAGAAAAGACAAGTGTTGCTACATGCTATTTTCATAAAACAAACCAGAAAGAAAAAAAATAAAGATAGAATGAAAATTTAAAAGATAGAGGTTTGTTATGAGAAACTTATGAATACATGAATAATTAGGTTAAACTAAGAACATAAAATAAAGCCCCCCCCCCAAAAAAAAAAAAACCACACAAAAAAACCACCACAAAACCACAAGAAACAAGCAAGGAAGTAAACATTCAAACAAACTAACAAAAAACAAAAAAAACTACATAAAATCAGAGTCTATTAAGGCGAAAAAATAATAAAAGAACACAAAGTAATATTCAGAATAAGCAACTGCTCAATAGCTCTGAGATGACAGGACGCAGGTTAGTCACTGTTCAGTGGTCTGTCTGAGGAACTTCCAACTGCAGTTAATGCTGGTTCTCACCCCAGTCCCTCTGTCAGTCATTCACCACACTGGACCTGCACTATACACTGAGGTCAGACTATACAACGAGGTCTTTTCCTATTTCGTCATTGTTCTTCTTCTTCTTCTTAGATAGATGACTTGATGAAAAAAGCAAGTACATTGCTAATCAATGTACCATCTGGCAATCCAAATTTGACTCTGACTTTCACACGCACGCACGCACACACACACCTTACCTGACTAACATTTTGTTGTGTCAAATAAGTCTACATGACTTAAATGGCAATAAAATATTCTGAATCTGAATCTGAATCTGAAATCTGAATCACACACAAACACACTTGACCGATCTCTAAACTGGCACCCCCAACACCAGACAGAGCCCGCATCTCACCTGGCTTGCGGCCACAGATGTAGAAGGTCAGTCTGTCGGTCAGCTCATACTGCAGCTCCACCAGGCGGTCAGCCAGGTCGGTGAACCCTTCGTTTCTGCACACAACCTCTACACTGCAGACATGGGCACACTGACCATGCTGTACTTCTCCCCTAACTCCGTGAGTGAGAAGTCAGGAGGAGTCCACCCTACTCAAACTGTCAGGTAACATTCCTTGACAAGACACTTTAGCTCTGTGTGGATAAGGGTCCATTAAGTCATAGGTTTGAATCTTGGCAGCGGTATCTAGGGGATTAAGGTTAGGGGTATTAACTATCTCTCAAATCAACTGAACTCTTTTCGTTTCTGGCACCTGGTAAACCTCTTTCACTAAACCTGTATTCGATTCCCAGAAACGGGAAAACAGGTTCAAGCTAATTATTTCCCTTTGTTTCCATGGCCTGGACATCCGGGATGCAGCTGGTCAGCATAAACAGTGCATACATCCCCTGACATCCTGACTACGCCTGTCTCTGACACCCTTTGTGACATTGATGATTCATGGCCTGGTCAGCATAAACAGTGCACACATCCCCTGACATCCTGACTATGCCTGTCTCTGACACCCTGACCCTTTGTGACATTGTTGATTCATGGCCTGGTCAGCATAAACAGTGCATACATCCCCTGACATCCTGACTACGCCTGTCTCTGACAGCCTGACCCTTTGTGACATTGAGGATTCATGGCCTGGTCAACGTTGGTGAAGGGAAGGCCTCCTGGGCCCCTGGAGAAGAGAGAGAGAGAGAGAGAGAGAGCCATGGAGAAGTCGTAAAGACGAAAGTGTCTGCCTGGCGACACTGATACCCTGCAGGGGATGTTTTGAAATGCATTGAGTGGACTTTGCTATGAGAGCACAGGCACGTTTCATCACTTTTCCATGAATAGTTTGTACATAAGCATGCATGTTTGTATTTTATTATTATTGTTTTAACTGCCACCGCGCATTTGACTGAAAAAATGAATTGGTCTCAGTTTCACGGAAAGTCCCCTCATATTTTCCCCCCGGTATCCCTTGCAGTGAACAGTCATAAAACTGAAGACAACACGAAATCAACAAATCTACCAGCACACTTACTTGGCATAATCTACAGGGGTGCGTCCATTGGCGTCTCTGACTCCGGGATCAGCACCATACACAGCCAGCAGTTCAATCTGCGCCGTCTGTCCTCCCTGGGCTGCCACATGCATGGGGCAATTGCCTTTCTCCTGAAATAATAATAATAATGTATGGAATAGCAACACATAAAATTCTCCAGAAATCTTGACTACACACACATCCTACCCCACCTTCAACACTCTGAGACAACAGACATGACCCCGGAAAAACCGTCAGAGGGGACCAGCTGCAGCAGACTGAAGGCTTTGAAATCTGGACCGGACTGAAAATTTAACATGGCCAAGGATAAAGAGTACGATCCTTTCCCTTCAACTCAATGTTTCCATGTTGTCACACCTGGCTAGGCATCTGTAAAGTGGATCACACTGCCTGCACCTATGGTGTGGTATCAACAGAATGTTCCATAGGGAAATGCTGCTCTGAGGACATAAAACTGAACAAAAAAATCTGAAACCCACTAGAAAATTAAAAAGCAAAATTGCTTGAACACAGACTGATAATAAATTTACTACTCAAAAATAGAAAGGCATATACTGCACACAAGAACTCACTCACAAGCATGCACATACCTTGACATGTGCACACACAACACAAATACCAGCATTCCTTTTTTTTTTAAATCCTGTACCACCCACCTAGGATTTCAAAATAAGGGGCCCAAGGGCCCCCTAAAATGAAAAAAAGGGGGTACTGCCCCCCTCCCCCCCTTCATAGAAAAGGGAACAAGTAGTATTTGCTTACAGTACCCTCAGCACTCTTAGTTTCTGCTATTTTTTTCAATGGAGAGAAACAAAGCAAACAGGCAGATACGTAGGCAGGGAGGATTAAATATTCACTTTAAGTGTTGCAGTTAATATGCAGTAAGCACTTGTGATACAGGAGAGAGAGAGAGAGAGTGGGGGTGGAGGGAGGGAGGGAGGGGGAGAGAGAGAGACAGAGACAGAGAGTCAGAGAGATCAAAGTTAAATTTGTATTTCCACAGAGTTGGGGAGATAGATCTAGATGAGACAAGAGGTAAAAGCCACTATCAAAGTTTTTTTCCTCACCTAGATGGTACACTGAGGAAGAGAACTCTGAACATTTTAATTGTACTCCGGCCTTGGGCCACAATACAAGTAAAGGGGACAAAAGGCAACATGAATATTCAAATGAACCATTTCCTATAGACTGTCTAGTGATGCTGCACATTCCTCAAACACACAAGTGACATAACACACAACTAAGAGCATCATCGATATCATCATCTTTAACACAAGAGTATCATCATTATAGGTGATTACATTCAATACAATAGTGATAATAATAATAATAATAATAATAATAATGTATGGAATTTTTATAGCGCTAAATCTTGTAAGCTTTACAACAAATCAAAGTGCTCAGATGACATAATTTTTATCATTTTAAATTTATTATTTTATATCAAGGATAATGGAATAAGCACTCAGGTGCTTTTTTTACATCCTGTCCCCGTGTGTATACGATTTTGTAAATTTTGTCATCTGTTCCCACTGGCACACGATGGCCTACTCTTTCAAAAAGCGGAACAGGATTTAACGTGTGCGCAAGATGTTCTGCACGCGTTTGCACACGGGGCCTCGGTTTATAGTCTCATCTGAAGGACTTTGACATTCAGTTCGATTTTTTTGTCAAAATGGGAAGGGCGAGGCTGGGAATCGAACCCAGAACCTCATGGTTTACTTGTTGGCAGGCAAACGTCTTAACCATCCTGCCACCTTCATCATCTTCATCATTGTTTACGATAAACCTTAACACTTATGCAAGTAACATCTTTTCATTTTAGTTTACATCAGTATAAGCATGTTACTTTCCATCATTGATAACAATGATAATAATAATGTATGGAGTTTATATAGCGCTGAATCTTGTAAAGCAACAAATCAAAGCACTCAGATGAAAATTTTTTTTTATTGTGGATAATGGAATAAGCACTCATGTGCTTTTATTTTTTTTACATCCAGTCCCCGTGTGTATGCAGTTTTGTAAATTTTGTCATCTGTTCCCACCGGCACACAATGGCCTACTCTTTCGAAAAGCGGAACAGGATTTAACGTGTGCGCAAGATGTTCTGCATGCGTTCGCACACGGGGCCTCGGTTTATAGTCTCATCCGAAGGACTTGTTTTGGCAATGCAATGTTGCACACGCATGCGTGCAAACGCTCATGTGCACATATGCACGCACGCGCGCGCATACACACACTCACACCCACACAAACACACTCATAAGCACACCCACACATTTCATTTTCAGCGTTTCAGAAGCAGTAATTAAGTCCACAAAACATCAATATATCCAAAATAAGTTGTCAAAGCATATCAAAAGGATGATCAAATTCCAGTCAACTGTTTCTTCCTTCTGTTTACAAGCATGGAAAATTTACCTGGAGACACTGTGCATCTGTTTGTTATTAGACATTTGTAATATCACATGAATTGGGGTTGTAGCTAACCCCCCCAGAAACTTAGTTCCTAAGTCAGCATATGTGGGACACACAAAAAGAAAATGTTCTTAATTTTCCTTTGTTGACTTGCACAATGGACAGGATTTCTTCTGCAGAACATTGCTAAATCGATGCTCATTTGCATTAACTCATTGAGGTTGTAAGCTTCGGCACTCCTCTCCTTTACTGTGACGTAGCTTCGGCAGAATTACGAATTTTTTAAAATACAGTAAGTGATGCTCAACTTAAGGGAAGTACTCTGGCCTGTAGGGCAATCATTAATCTAAACACAGTTGCTTTCCTTGACCATAAGCTTGCCTAGTTTGTGTCTGTTGGCTAATTTTGTTTGACATGTCAACAAGTGATATCTTTTTCCCCCCAGATCATACATTGAAGAGAGAGAGAGAGAGAGAGAGAGAGAGAGAGAGAGAGAGAGAGAGAGAGAGAGAGAGAGAGAGAGAGAGAGAGAGAGAGAGAGTGTAGAGAGAGAGTTGCCTTACTGATGGAAGTCTTTCTGAAGTTTTATCTTGTACAGCCTCTGGTGATTGGCAGTGTTCTTTCATGAGGCTTTAAGTGCTGTTCTGTAATTAGTGCAATCTCCTTTAGTGAATGCATTGTTCTTTCCATGTTTGAAACACAGCCCATAGATAGCCATGTTTGATGTTCTCAAGCCAAGGCTACTTGTCTCGCCAGATCTCCAGCTCTGAACCTGCTGGACGTCTGCTATCTCCAGCTCTGAACCTGCTGGACGTCTGCTATCTCCTCAACGATCTCTGTCCCAATCACATCACTTGTTTCCTGCTATCTCCTCAACAATCTCTGTCCCAATCACATCACTTGTTTCAGGGTACAAGGCCTCTTGGAAGATGACGTAATCGAAGAGGACAACAGAGCAGGATGAGCCTGCTTTATTATGAAGAGGGCTTGTAGTGGCCCTGGGGGTAGCCTAACTGACAAGGTCAAACTACAGTTTCTGTGATTGGTCAAAAGTGAGGCGCTTAGCCAATCAGAAGCATCATCAGAGAACTTCGGTTTAATATTGCTAGTAGTGCTTAATTCTAGAGATTATACAAATGGCAGTTGCAGTGGCGCACTGTTTGTTCAAAAACACTCTGTCCTGGATTTTTTTGCATCCGTTAGGGCACACTGTCCACATCGTTTTGCGGCAATTTTTTTAAAAATGCGGGAATCCCGCAAGGGCGCACTCTAGAATCAACACTGCCCCACCATTCCCTCTGTCTTTGTCTCTCCCTTTCTGTTTTGATTTTATCAATATTTTAATTTTTATTAATATTATTATATTTTTTATTTTATTGCAAGTTTTCTTTTTTTTATTTAATGTCTAAAATTCATATTTATGTTTTTAATTATTGTTTTTTTTATAGCTCTATTCCCTCCCCACCACCCCACACTAGAGATCTCAAGCCGTACTGCGATCAGCAGCTTGTGCACAAAGCGACTGCCATCTTGGCTGATCCTTCCCATGCTATGTCTTCGGAATTTCAGTTGTTGCCTTCAGGACGCCGCTTTAGGTGCTCCAACAGTAAAACAAATAGAAAAAAAAATTCTTTTGTTCCAGTAGTCATTCGAATTCTAAATTCAAAACAGCACTGACCAAACAGTTTTACATTCTCTGATATACCCCCCTGATTGTTAAGTGCGCGTGTGTGTGTGTGTGGTAATGAAAATAAGTACTCCTGTATCTTGCTTTTGGCTTTCAAGAATGATTTCTAAATTTTGTGTGTGTAAGTTTATGTCTTTACTAGACAATGGTCATTATGGTGTGCACGTACGTGTGTATGTGTGTGTTTTCTAGTCAACAGTCTTTATAAACTTGTTTTCATATATTGGTTTGTGTGTGTAGGGGCGTGCACGCGTGTACGCGTAAAAAATAAGTTTATATCTTTACCAATCAATGGTTTTTACAACATTGTATTCCTACATTGGTGTGTGTGGGTGTGTGTGCGCGTGTTTGCGCGCACCTGGGTTTGTGTGTGTGATAATTTTTTTAAGCTATCTTGGAATGTTTATAACAATCTGAAATGTATTTTTCTTGTGTCTTGTGAGATAATTATAGGTATCAATGTGCCTGTCAGTATTGTAATTGCCCTTCATAGGATGATTAAAGTGTTTTTGACTTGACTTGACCCCTGTCCAGTATTACTTTATGTGCAAGGACATAAAATTGAAGACTATTACTACCACTACAACACACACACACACAGAATCAAACCTCTCACCCTATAGAAGTAGTTGGGATCAGCCCCTTTGGACAACAAACGCAGGCATGTCTCCACATTGTTGGTCCTCACACTGGAATGCAACTCCTGTAGAAAATGAAGACAAGATAAACAAGCTGTACACTGCCTCAGTCACAGTGGAGGGTTCCTCGTGTGTCTGTTGTTGCTTTGGGTTTTCTGACTGCATGTTCAAACATCATCACACTTTTTCTGCATACTTTTAGAAAACTTGAAACCATACAACACAACTTCTCCTCTATTCTTCAAAAATCTACTTATATTAGCTCTCTTCCTTGCTCACTCTCATAGTTAACTTTTTTCTTTTTTGGGGGGTGGGTGGGTGGGGGTGAATACAAGATCTCCCTTTTGTATGAGATTTATATATTCATAAATCACACAACTCTGGTGAAGAACAACAGAGAGAAATTGATGAAGGCAGATAAAGATTTACAGATTAGAAAAATCAGTGGGCAGATGGGTAGACAGGTAGATTACACAGATAAAATGAATCATAAGTTGATGTAGTACA
This sequence comes from Rapana venosa, assembly GCA_028751875.1. Classification (NCBI taxonomy): domain Eukaryota; kingdom Metazoa; phylum Mollusca; class Gastropoda; order Neogastropoda; family Muricidae; genus Rapana; species Rapana venosa. The sequence goes on from CM054157.1 coordinate 1,799,808, forward strand.
AGACACACAGATAAAATGAATCATAAGTTGATGTAGTACAAGACACAGAGATAAAATGAATCATAAGCTGACACAGAACAAGACACATAGATTCAATCAATCAGTCAAAATGCTTAATCCAAGCCAGTATGCACAAATCATTTCAGATGCCACAGCTAAATCAACAGAGACTGACCTCAGGAAAATAAAGAAAGAAAGAAAGAGAAAAAAGGAGAGAGAGAGAGAGAGAGAGAGAGAGAGAGAGAGAGAGAGAGAGAGAGAGAGAGAGAGAGAGAGAGAGAGAGAGAGAAGACAGACAGACAGACAGACAGACAGACAGACAGACAAACAGAGAGATCAATATGGACTATAGTGTTTTTTAAACAAACAAAAGCGGGCTTGTCTTATGTAACATAAGCTTTGCCAGCCTTCCAGCTCTTAGTTTCTGATTCTGCAGGCAATGCGTGTGTGTGTGCACGTGCGCGTGTGTATGTATGGTTTAAATGAGTAGATTGATAGTAGTGTGTAATCGAGATTTTATTGTGAACACATATATATCAAAGCAATTAGGCCTACTAGAATAAGAATATTGTCAAACATAAGAGAAAAAGAAAATTCACGCCAAAAATATTCTTATTGTAGTAGGCTTTATTGCTTCGATATATATGTGTTCACAAGGACAGATTGTAAGACTAGGCTTCGCTTAAAATCTTCATCCTTGTGTATCAAAGATCTCTCTCTGTCTCTCTCACTCACTCTCACACACACACACACACACACACACACACACACACACACACACACACACAAAGCATGCATGTTCATTGTGAAAACTGAGCTGTGTTTCAACTAGCATTATGTCAGTCTGGTCTGTGACCCTTTCCTGTAGGGCTAGCCCAGATCTGTGGCATTAGGGGCCAGCGTGTGTGCGTGCGACTAGGCTTGAGGCGCTGTGAGGAGGGCGGGTGAAGAAATGGAGGGGTGCGGGGATAAATGGACGGGGCGCGCTCATTTTAGCACTGAGCCTGGACCTTTGACTGGGCCCTGCTGGATATGTGCACTGTGCGCCATGCCCCCAGCATCCCCATGGGGGAAATACAAACAAACAAGCAAACAACAAAACGAAAAAAAACCCAGTGAAACAAAAACCCAGTGAAACAAAACACACACACAGACCTGGCAAAGCATGTTTGATAACTTACCTTGCTGACATCATCCAAAGAGCTGGCCTCACTGTCCTTCTGCTTGTTGATGAAGGACAGGAACTGGTATTTGGCTCGGATGAAGTCAGACTTGTTAGGGCTGAGTGGGTGGGTCACACACACACACACACACACACACACACACACACACACACACACACACACACCACACACACACACACAACTAATGATAAGAATAATGACTGTACATATGCTGAAAAATGTACAGTATGTTACATAAATATACACATGCAGGTGATCATGCATGCAGTATGCAACCATGCATACAGTGTTGATTCTAGGATTTCAAATAAAGTTGCCCAAGGACCCCCTCAAATGAAAAAATTGGTGCTATATGCAATCCCCCCCCCTGTGGCTTTCCGCCAGAGTGTACATTGACAATCTTCCTCTCTCAGTTGCGGACACTGAAATAGAACATTCGTTATGGGTGCAAAGTCTGATCAGCAGTGTATTTTGTTTAAGAAAGGGCAAGAGACAGGGACATCAAGCTTACCAGATTCCTGACAGGTAGGTAGTTTGTCTACTTTACTGTCCCTACAACTCCTCTCAACAAAGTGTTGAAAATCAGCGCGCTTACAGCTAAAGTTTATTACAAGGAATAGAATCTTATGAAACAAGTTCAGTGATTCCTAGGTGGGATGAGTGAGTCCAAGAGCACATTCTGGGTCACCCTCAGAGTGTTAAGCTGGGGATGCATAACAACACAACAACAATAACATTTAACTCTATTTCCACATCTTGGATACAGTGGATTCAACAGGGTGAAATGGAAATTGAGTCTCAAACCTGCAAATTAGACAGATACTTGCTGCAGATAAAGAAAGAGTTTACCCTTCTGCAAATTATTTTTGGCTCAGAAAATATGAAATCCATTTGGATAAATCAGCACTGAACGGAGCAGCAGCAGTTACCACGGAAACTAGACTTAGAGTGTTACACTGGAAGATACTACACAACATTTACCCTACTAACATTCTATTAACCCTTTCAGTACGACATGCCTGTTTTCCATCTCGGCTTCCTGCTACCCTTCAGTCCTGTAAGGAGGAAAACCGGAGCAATAGAATTTTCCTTCAATTCCTGGGTTTCTGAGGTGCAGAAGAGTGCAAAATAGGTACCTCAGTAAATCCTACATAGAATTTTGCATTAAAGCATAAAATAGTAAGTGTTATATTGCATTGTGTGTAGAATTGAATGTAGATTTTCTATAAGACAAGAACTTTGCACTTGTGTGTGTGATGTATGTGACAGGTATCAACATATGTGACATTTCCTATGTCACATACAAACAATCGATGACAAATGCATGTAAACAAACGATTGAACATGCCAAAAATAAGTAACTTAAGTTTGATGTCCTCAATATCTCTGTCACATGCAAAGAACAAGGTATCCAGTCACACTGATTGTCACAGTACTCATTGTCACCTCAACTGATATGTTGGCTTCAGTCAAGAAAACAGCCATGCAATAGAGAGATGTTTATGTCCATTTTGAATCAGCTATGGAGGTTATCATGACCAAAATCACAAACACTACACTACTTTTTTTTCCATGGTTCTACTGCTATACACTTATGTGCATGTCACTTGTCTGCATCCTCTGTCACATGTCACACATAGGTGACACAGGTGTGGAAAATCTTGAAACGGTGCTGGTGATAAATAAATGGCAAATTATCATCGTCTTGTTCATCACCACTATCATCATCACTGTCACGATTTATAGCAGCATTAATCTCTGCTCTTTCCTCTTCATTCAACTCAAACAGGTTAAAATCGTCAAAATTTTGATAAATTTCCTCGTCAGAAAAGTGGTCAGCGTCTTCTCCCTCCATTCTGCACAGGACAAGTGGCAGAGACAGAAAAACAGTGCAGGTTAAAGATATTCCTTCTACTAAAAACTAGGAACCCAGGAAGCTTATAAACATTCTCATGGGAAAGAAACAGTGTTTGCCTTAACAAAACTATTTACCACAGTCCCGTTGATGCCAGTTAGCTACATGACTGATCACTATAAACAAACCCTCCTCTGCTACAGTTATCGCCGGAAAACCAGCTGACAGGACTGAAGGGTAGAGAGCCGGGGCAGAACTTCAGGACAGGGGAAGTAATTGTCAGCAGATATCCAGTGCTGTACGGGTTAAGTAAAATGAAAGTAACAGACACCAATAAGTGCTCATACTGTATACACACCACAGATTTCATTGAGCATTTCTTCAGTGACTGTCTAGTCGTACAGGAACTATGGAAACACAAAGAACAAATAATTCTATTAGAAACAAATGTTTTATATAAACTTTCTACAACAGACAAATTTTGTCAGTATTGAAAGATCAACACGGCTAAAGGAGCATCACACCTTTATCAACCAGCTAATACTAATCAGCAAAATGTGTATTAGCGTCTTCAAAAAGACTAATTCCACACTTCCCCATGACTAAATTTTCAACAGGGAAATGGGGATAAGAAGTCTTTCATGTTAATTACTTCTCCACTGTCTGCACGCACATTCATTCATTCATTCATTCATTCTCTCTCTCTCTCTCTCTCTCTCTCTCTCTCTCTCTCTCTCTCTCTCTCTCTCTCTCTCTCTCTCTCTCTCCTCCCCCAACATCCGTTAATTTAGAAGAAACTAAAAAGAGATGTGAATAAAGTATTTGTTTAAAATGTTACAAACATGTAAACAGAACAAAGTTGGGAAAAACTTATATAGAGAGGATGCATGTGGAATGCAGGGAGGTGACTGGAGCTTGAGGAGAGAGGTATAGCTGGGGGGAGGAATGCAATGAAATTGGAGATTGTATGAGTCAGTACACCAAACACTAGAGCAACCAAAAAAAACAGACGAATGCATCAGTCACTGAATATCAAAGAATGCATTTACTGTCCATTAACCAGAGAATACAATGACACAACAAGCAATCCTGATGGATAACTGGAAGGACTGGAAGAAAACTACAAATATCAATAGGAAAAAAATAATAGTGTTTCAATATGATGCTCAATTCTTTTTATTCATGTTGGTATATTTGAAATTGTCAAGCATTACTATTTTTAAAAAACTCTGTTAAATAGAGACAGGGCGAGACAGCAAAGTACTGACATTCTAGAATTTTATAAGTGCTCTCCCTTTTCTTCTATAATCTCTTTTCAGTGATTTTTTTTTTTTTAACTTTTTAATTTCTTTATTTCCTGTGAAACTGATTACATTAGTGATTTTCCCATCTGTTTTTATTTCTTTCTTTATTTGTTTATTCATATGTTCATAAATGGTCTCCATCTACTTTTGGTATTCAACCATTAATTAACTTCTTTACTTATTATTTATCTATTTATTTGTTTATTCATTCATTTATCAAATATTCATAGTTTCCATCTATTTATTTATTTTATTCAATCATTTATTCACTTCTTCACTTTTTCATTCATTTACTTATTTTATAATAATAATAATAATAATAATAATGATGATTGTGATGATGATGATGATGATGATGATGACGACGACGACGACGATGATGATAACAATAACAACAATATATGGAATTTATATATGGCGCTGAAAAATCTTGTAATGCAAAACAAATCAAAGCGTTTGCACTCAAATCATTTACACGCATGCAACTTTCCTCGAATGACATCATTAACAGATTTATTTATATATATATAGCTCCATGGTCGGAGCACTCGCTTTCCCCCAGCCAAGTTAAGCAGCGTCGAGCGTGGTTACCAGTTGGATGGGTGACCGTTTGCGCGCCTTGGCTTCAGTACAGTTCCCCCAGTTCACCCAGCTGTAAATGGGTACCTGCCCTCTTTAGGGTCAGGGAAGGTAAAGCAGCGAGGGAGGAGATGGGCGCCGCCCTCAATATGCCGGCCCTAGAGAAGTGAGGTCTCTGACGCCTCGCTCCCCTACGACCTTATAGGTTATGGGACTCCTTTACCTTTTTTACCTATCATTTATTCATTCATGCATCATTTCGTCAGCAATTCAAGGTCTACATACTGCAGGGGGTCTCGTGGTCCAGGCTTCTTGCGGCCGTGTCTGTTCTGGGAGGGGTCGAGCATAGTGTGCTCCCAGATGTTGTTGGCACCACTGGTGGCCAGAAGGTACACCATCTGATTCAACACCACACCACCATCATCTCACTTACTACTGCACATGGACAGGTGTGGGGGTGTAGAGGGGTGGCGTGCGTGCGTGGTGGGGTGTGGTGGGGTATGGTGTGGCGAGTTTTGTAGCATGTTTTTGTATTATGGTATAGTGTGTTGGGATGAGGTGGGGTATGGTGTGGTGAGTTTTGTAGCACGTTTTGTGTATTATGGTATAGTGTGTTGTGTTGTGTTGTGGTGTGGTGTGGGGTGGGGGTATGGTGTGGTGAGTTTTGTAGCATGTTTTGTGTATTATGGTATAGTGTGTTGTGGTGTTGTGGTGTGGTGGGATGAGGTGGGGTATGGTGTGGTGAGTTTTGTAGCATGTTTTTGTGTTATGGTATAGTGTGTTGTGTTGTGGTGTGGTGTGGTGTGGTGTGGTGGGGTATGGTGTGGTGAGTTTTGTAGCATGTTTTTGTATTATGGTATAGTGTGTTGTGTGTTGTGTTGTGGTATGGTGGGATGAGGTGGGGGTATGGTGTGGTGAGTTTTGTAGCATGTTTTTGTATTATGGTATAGTGTGTTGTGTTGTGTTGTGGTGTGGTGGGATGAGGTGGGGTACGGTGTGGTGAGTTTTGTAGCATGTTTTTGTATTATGGTATAGTGTGTTGTGTGTTGTGGTGTGGTGTGGTGTGGGGTGGGGTATGGTGTGGTGAATTTTGTAGCATGTTTTTGTATTATGGTATAGTGTGTTGTGTTGTGGTGTGGTGTGGGATGAGGTGGGGTATGGTGTGGTGGGATGTGAGGTGGAATGTGAGGTGGAATGGGTGAGTTTCGTAGCCCGTTTTGTGTTATGGTGTGTTGTGGTGTGGTGCAGTGCGTTGTGTTCTGTTGCATTGTAAGGTATTGGTATGGTAGAGTGGTGTTTTGTGTTGTATTGGGGGTGTGGTGTGGGGGGGGGGGGGGGGGGGGGGGCGTGTGGTGTGGTGCGGTGTGGTGTAGTGTGTTGTGATGTGGTGCGGTGTGATGTGGTGCAGTGTGGTGTGTGGAGTGGTGTGGGGTGGTATGGTGTGGTGCGGTGCAGTATGGTGTGGTATGGTGCGGTGTGGTGCAGTGTAGAGAACTGTGAAGTGCATTGTAGCGTAGTGTAGTGTAGCACAGCAAAATGTAGTGTGGTGTAGTGCAGTGTAACATAGTGTAGTGTAGTGTAGCGTAGCGTAGTGCAGCATAGTATAGCATAGCGTAGTGTGTGTAGTGTAGTGTAGTGTAGTGTAGCACAGTATAGCATAGTGAAGTGTAGTGTAGCATAGTATAGTGTAGTGTCATGTGTTGTGTCATGTCATGTTGTAACTTATATTGTGCTGTGTCATGCCGAGTTGTTTAAAATGTATCCATCCAATGATCTTCAACCTCCTTTCTGTGCTCATCATTAGTATTATATCATATTGAATTCTACTGTATTGTATTGTAAATACTGCACCAAATTGTTTACTCTGTTCTGTTGTGTACTGTATACCATTTCTCCGTGTGAAGTATCAACTGCTTTTCCATTTTCTTTTTCCTTCTGCAAACCATGTATTACTGCTTCCTTACTTAAGTGGCTTTTGAACAGAATCTTGCCAGAAACAACTCTCTTGCTGTGGGTTATTCTATCATTTTTATGTGAGCAAAATGTGTACATGTACCACACAGAACTGATTCATCATAATCTTCTGAAAGACCAGCACCCAGACCACCACACATGGTCTAGTGCACATGAGGGCAGTAAAAGCATGTTAAGAAATACTGAACAGTACATTATTAGTTTATGCATTTCTACAAGGTAACTTAAGAAGATCTATTATCTAAAATATATCATCAGATCTGAAGCCACAGCCATCCCATTCTGTCTACTCCAAGTCCAAGTAAATAAGATTCAAATAATAAATCATCAAGTGTTCACCACAGTTGTGCTAATACCCAATGAACCATCTCATCCAGTAGAACATCATCCCATTCATTTCACATTTTCAGGCTCAACAAACATACACAGAACAAGGAGTGAACTGGTCAGTCGGTTGATCTTGTCTTCTTTCTCTCTCTCTCTCTCTCTCTCTCTCTCTCTCTCTCTCTCTCTCTCTCTCTCTCTCTCTCTCTCTCTTAATCAGTCTGTTAAATGGCGAACACATACTAGCAGGAAGGACACAAGACACAAATCATAACAACTGCTATTCATCTATGTCCCTGACACTGTCTTTGTATCTCTTTCTCCATCCCCACCTCTCTCAATATTAAACGAATCAGCCACAATAATTGGCATAAGGACCATACAGTATACGAGTGAAACCCCACTGTCCCTTTTTTTTTCTTTTATAAAACTTTTTCAACATCACGATGGATCTGTGTCCATCTGTTTTTCTCTCTTTCTGTCAAGTCAAGTCAAAATTTTATTTCCAGATGGTACATTGAATAAGCAATGCATTTGCTTTTTTTCATCAAGCCATCTATCTAAGAACAAATTTCTTAATGATTATACTGAAATACTACATTATTGCATCCTTTACCATTAAATTAAACCAGTAAAAAGAGGAAAATCGATAAGATAATACATTGAAAAATACAAATTACCACATATACATATACATGCACACACATACTCATACACACCTGTGCGCGTGCGCGCTCACGTCCACATACACACTTAAATCAAGAATGTTTTAAGAATTAAAAAAAAAGAAAATCATAAAACATCAGGACAAACAAATTACTTCATCTACTGTTTCATCCATTCTTTCACGTTTATACTTTAGATAATAATGTGTGTGTGTGTGTGTGCGTGTGTGTGTGTGTGTGTGTGTGTGTGTGTGTGTGAGAGTGAGAGAGAGAGAGAGTACATTTAAAAAAAACAACTTTTATTTCGAGGACAATGGAATAAGCATTTGTGTGATTTTTTACATTCAGTCCCCGTGTGTATGCAGTTTTGTAAATTCTGTCATCTGTTCCCACCAGCACACAATGGCCTACTCTTACGAAAAGCGGAACAGGATTTAACGTGTGCGCAAGATGTTCTACGTGCGTTCGCACTAAGGGCCTTGGTTTGTGTGTGTGTGTGTGTGTGGTGTTTATTTATTATATTTTTTATTTTATTCTTTTATATTGAGGATAATGGAATAAGCACTTATGTGCTTTTTTACATCCAGTCCCCGTGTGTATGCGGTTTTGTAAATTTTGTCATGTTCCCACCGGCACACAATGGCCTACTCTTATGAAAAGCGGAACAGGATTTCACATGTGCGCAAGATTTCTGCGTGCGTTCGCACACGGGGCCTCGGTTTATAGTCTCATCGGAAGGAAGTGTGTATCCCTGTGTATCCCTTCCGGGCTTCCTCTCCCTCCATTCTCTCCATTTAACAACTGATCCCAACATTCAGACAGGCAGACCATACCGCATGCTGACTCGGACTCCACTGTCCCTTTTTCAAAGACTTCACAATGGATATGTGTCGACCCAGACTACGATGGACACTGCAGCATTCATCACAGATCAGCACGCCTCTGTTGACTGATGCCCAGGTTGGATCTGTAATCATGTCAAATGAAATGAATAAAAAAAATCTATTGATCATCTAAATTGATTAATTATATAAAGCAGATTTTTTTTTTTAAACCAACAAAACTCCCACAGTTGTGATCGCTGGGGGCAGAGTGGTGGAACGATGCCAACACAAATACAGAATTACAAACACACTCACACAATCACACACAAAAGCATGTCTGCATGCACACACAGAGTACATGCATGCAAATGCACATGTGCTCAGTCACACACACATGATCTATGACACACACACAATAACACACACACATAATAACACACACAATAATACATGGAATCTATATAGCGCTATATCTTGCAACAAAACAAATCAAAGCACTATATCTAGAATCAAAACAAATCACACACACACAATAACACACACACACAATAACACACACACACATATGTACACACACGCGTGTGCATGTGCACACACACACACACACACACACACACACACACAGACAGTCCAGTTACAAGCCAGATCTAGATATCAAGCGCCATACAAAATATTGCATTTTGATGATGTTCATCAGTACTATAATGTTAATCAAAATGTGCTAAAGTAGACTTGTAGTTGTACTTTCCATTGAAGCAGAAAAAAATCCTCTAAAATCAAAATATGTCTATGTATATGCCTATAAATGATATGGTCAAGCCTTTGACAAAAAACAAAAAAAACATTATCATGATTGTGTACAGAAAAACTTCTCATCCAGTGAGTACTCAAGGAATCAAGGTAGCATATTGTTTCCCATGTGTAATAAGTGAGGCAAAATGCATAATCTGGGGGACTTCCCAGGGTGTTACACTGTTGTTACTGCTAAGCTAGGGACTCAAAACAAAATGTATGTATAAAGTATACAGTCTTATTGTATTCATTATGGTAAAACTCATACTGTCTTTATATTGAATCCTCCCTTAACTCCCAAACGAATCCCAAAACTTTAGGCAGCAGGTTTTGGGCAAGGTGAAACTGACATAGCCCATCCTTTTCCTGGTCACAGATTGCATGCTGGGTATGTCATCTATCCCACCTGCCCTTACTCAGGCTACCTGGCCATGTCTTTCACATTAATAACACAATATCAGCAAGATGTTCGGCACATTATAGGGTCTTAGAGCAAACTGTACGGTCTCATCAAAGGACAAAATCATACCAACACTTCATACTGAACACAAAGACTGAAAGAGTTTGTTGGCCAAATTTTTAAAATGACACAATTAATCCCAATAAACATTATCATTTTATCACACCTACAATGCCAATGGTTTAGCTCTGACTGCAGGATCTTGGTTTAAAATTCCTCTTCTTTCCACTGCTGTTAAAAGGTTTGGTTTAGGCCTAAAATATATTCCATCTTTTGTTTTATTATGTTTGTCAGTAATGCAACAACACAATAATAATAATAATAATAATAATTAGTGATAACAATAACAGTGACAATGTTAATAATAGTACTAATAATAGTAATAGTCTAATACTAATTATAATAATACAAGTTTAGAACAATCATTATCATCATCAACCATTACACCCAGTGGTGTGTAGGGCAGCAACAAAGCGCTTCCACTCCTGCCTATCCTGGGCTAACCTAGTCACTGATCCCCAAGAGTGCTGCATGGCCTTCATCTCACTTTCTACAGTCCTCCTCCACATTGCTTTTTGGTCTTCCTTTCTTTCTCCTTCCTTCTGGGGTCCAGTGCAACAATGAACCAAAACTTCCCCCCAGTTAAATGTTGGCAGTCACAAAAATGTAAACAGATAAATAAAACAATATGACTGTCAAGGCTACACGGCATATACATGTACATACACTTAAGCAAAAGTAAGACACAAGCTGCACACATTACCTGTGGCTGAGCAGTCGGCACACACTGGGGGTGGACGAACCCCTCCCCTCGACATGGTCATTTTTGCGCTTTTACTTTGTCATCAACAATTACTGAATCAATTCTGCTAAATCATCAGCGTCTGTTCATCTGAAATGACTGTCCACATGCATAAATTTAAACATAAACGGTACACACAAAAAGCTAGCTGGGGTTTAAAAGTTCGGTGTCAAACTCAAAACTTCGAAGTTTAGTTTAGCTGAGGTAGCATTAGAAATGAAAATCGACACTGTGATGCTTGAGTTTCAACTTTGTAAAATAACATTGACAGAGATGATACTTCTCCGCATCCGTCGAGCTGCCATCTAAGCAGACCAGTCCGTCAGGTGAGCATAATCTGTTAAGTTTCAATCCAATCATCATCATTTGTTGCTCGGTGTGTACCAATGCATTTTTCGTGCTTAAAGTTCCTGGATATGGCAGAGACTCAAATTGTCGCAAACTTTGCCCCCGTTGTCTATTTACAAAATCCATACAATATCTATGCCTCTTAGCAAACAAAAGATTAGTTTATTGAGATCATATTTATATGTACCGTTTTAAAAATGAGATATTGTGCTATTTCATTTACGACAACCTTTATAGTCAGGCAACGCAATGACCCAGTGAGGTCAGAGAGCGGTCTCTTCAGGTCATGCCGGGTCAAATACCAAAAGTGTAGATGAATGATCAAGAGTTTTTTCCCTTCCTCGTATGTGCGTGCGGGTTTTATTATTGTTATTATCTTATTTTTTTATTATTTTTTTTTTGGGGGGGGGTGGTTGTTGTTATTGTTGTTGGGTTTTGCTGTGTTTGGGTAGATTTTTTGTGTTTTTTCTCTCTTGTTTTGTTGTTGTTGGAGTTTTGGGGGAATTGTTATTTTTTTGTCGTCGAACACTGAGACTGCAACTATTGTCCGTTATATGAGCAATTTTTGTTGTTGTTTAAATTGATTTGTTTTGTTTTTTGCTTTTTTGTTGGTGGTGGTGGTAGTTTTTGTTTGTTTTTTGCCATGCGTGAAAGAACTTCCATTTGCTATTCGAGAAAGATCTTTCATAAATCAGTGCATGATCATCATTTCTGTTATTATCATTATTATCATTTTGAACATTTTTTTGGCTGCCTCATGTACTGTGACGTTCCTGTCCTCCTGCTGTTCCCACGCAGCTCATCACAATCTCTCCGCCCCGCCATACCCAGATTCGTTGTCACATCCTCAGAGTAAGAAGTCCACAGGTAGCCTATCAGTGTCAGGCCACCTTAGGGCCACCAGCCAGAGGGGTCGTGCACCGTTGTGGGTCACTTCGGTGGGGTTCTGTGATGCCTGGTCTATATGCAGAACACCGCCTAAAGACGACAGTGACTGTTCAGTCATAGAGCCAGACTGAGTGAGACCCACACCCGAGATGGCGACCACAACATTTCAACCAAACGTGCTCCATGATCTTACTTAAAATTGAATCTTAGAACTTATGTCGGAGTGACTGCCTCCTAGTATTGGAGACACCATATTCTTTTCTATGGGGCAAGCAGAGGAGAGTTTGCTAGATTCATAATTATGTCGGTTTCACAAACTGAATCTATTATTTGCAAAGTTTCCATATCTTACTCAAAGAAAATTGATGATGACTGTGCATGGATTCCGGTCAATAGCTACATCATCTTCTGCTTTTCAAGTTGGAAGTAACAGAGTGGTATTGTCCTGTCACCTTGGTATCGCCAATCTCCTTGTTGCTTTTGTTGTTGTATTGGACATACTGATGCTTGTTGTGTCTCTGTGGTCGTTGTTTTGTGTCTTATCATGAACTAAGGGTGTGAACTTTTCCCATTGTTAAGTGCTTCAGGATGGGGGAAAGCACCCTGTAAATGCCACACCATCATCATAATTCTTCTCTGTTTCTTCTTCTTATCATTATTATTTATCGGTAGTAGTAGTAGCAGCAGCAGCAGTAGCAGTGGTAGTAGTAGCAGCAGTAGTAGTAGTAGTAGCAACAATGGTAGTAGCAGTAAAAGTAGCAACAGTGGTAGTAGTAGTTGTTATAGTAGCAGTAGCAGCAGCAGCAGTAGCAATGTTTTAATTGTTGTAGTTGTTGATGGTCGAAGCAGTGGTTGTGGTGGTGGTGTTTGTATTAATTTATTCATAATTTCATTTTTCCACTAAGAGCTAAACATTTTTGCAGTTTGTGTGTGTGTGTGTGTGTGTGTGTGTGTGTGTGTGTGTGTGTGTGTGTGTGTGTGTGTGTGTGTGTGTGTGTGTGTGTATTACCTGACAGCCTGAATGCTTTCAGCATTTCTAAAACTAAAGTGCTATCTATTAAAAAAAAAATTAATTTGAAAATCTGAATGATCATAATTACCACTGACCAATCGTAAAATCTTATTTGAAAAAGAACAAGCCAGAAAGAAGTGTTGTGTGATAATACTGAAACATGTTTTTCTAATAAAATTATAATTATTATGAGGCAAAGCTTATTAGCAAGAAGCTTCGGATGAGACTATAAACCGAGGCCCCGTGTGCGAACGCATGCAGAACATCTTGCGCACACGTTAAATCCTGTTCCGCTTTTCGAAAGAGTAGGCCATTGTGTGCCGGTGGGAACAGATGACAAAATTTACAAAACCACATACACACGGGGACTGAATGTAAAAAAAAAGCGCACATGAGTGCTTATTCCATTATCCTCGATTTTAAAAAAAAGAAGTCATCTGAGCGTTTTGATTTGTTGCTTTACAAGATTCAGCGCTATATAAATTCCATACATTATTATTATTATTATTATTATTATTATTATAAGAAGAAGAAGAAACCGCTGCTGGCGTTGGCTTTTCTCTCCTCTTCTTTCCCACAGGCAGTGATGACAGCCATGACTCGTTGTAGGCAGCTGGGTGTATATGTTTACATCTCCGCTTCCAAGCCGTGGAAGCCTCTGCCTCTGCCTTTCCTTTCTGCATCTGTTTCATGTCATCTACTTGTCCGTCTTGACAGGTCTAGCGTGGCGTTCAAGCTATGGCTATGGATGGTGTGCTGATGGTGTCAGAATTGAAGTGATTGATATCAATTGTTGATCACTGTGTCTAACACCAGGTGCTGCGATCGTGTTTCCTCCCTTTGTAGAAATAATGGCTATGGCCCACTATGCAAGAAAATAATAATAATAATGATAATAATGATGATGATGATGATAATAATAATAATAATAATAATAATAAATGGAAGTTATACAGCGCTATATCTTGCTGAGACAAATCAAAGCGCTTGCACTCAACTCATTCTTACACAGTCATACAACCAGTAACACTTGATAGTTCCATCAAGTCCAAATGTGCACGAACGCATGCGCGCGTCACACACCCTGACAGGGCAATAGAATCTTGGCTGTTGAAAGCAGGGAAAAGCTATGAGATGAAGCTGGAGAGGAAAATCTTAGGTTTGAAATAAATATGTCTTGAGACTGGATTTAAAAGTGTCATAAGAAGGCTTTTGGCGGGGGGAGAGAGAGAGAGAGAGGTCATTCCAGATTGATGGACCAGAAACAGAGAAAGAGCAACCGACGATGGTGGATTGGTTGAATCTAGGTATTCATAAGGACAAGGTATCTGCAGCAGAGCGGAGTGAACGAGGAGTGTACAAGTGAAGACACTCACAGAGGTAGGAAGATGCCGTTTTGTGGAAACTTTTGTAACAGAGGGTACTGATCTTATAGTTTACTCTGTGGCACAGGCAGCCAGTGGAGAGATCGCAAGAGAGGGGTAATGTGCTCAGATTTTTTCTTTCTGAGGATTAGTCGAGCTGCAGAGTTTTGTATACGTTGAAGGGATTGGATCGATGATGCTGGCAGACCAGCCAACAGAGAATTGCAATAGTCCAGACTTGAAAGAATGAGAGACCTAACAAGTTTGGATGTTACATCTGTGGACAGGTACTTTCGAATTGCACTTATACGCCGTAATTGATAGTAGCAGAACTGGCAGGTCTGGGTGATGAATTTTTGCATAGAGTGTGTGTTGTCAATAATGACCCCTAGATACTTCACAGCAGTGGATAGAGGGACTGATGCATTGCCAAGTTGTATTGAAGCTGTTGTAATAAAAGAGAGTTTGATGAACTACTTCAAACCAAAAGTGGATGATTGATTTAGCTGTCTGCGGGGTTATATAGAGAACGGAAAGATTGTATGAACAGATGATAAATGACTTCAGCAATTGACGTTATATATTGCCCAGTATCATAAACCCCTTGCATCTGATCCTAGTGATCAGGTCCGTGAGGCAGGAGTAGGTGGCGTGCTACATTTTTGTGTGTGTGCAAAATATTATAACAGAGTGAACGCAATGATTGTGATTTTACTTTGTGAGAAATATGAGCCTTGTACTTTTCTAATAATAATAATAATATATGGAATTTATATAGCGCTGAATCTTGTAAAAAACAAACAAATCTGTCTGTGATTATTTCACTGCATTACGATTAGGCTTACTTACTCGAGCGTTGCAGTTGTTAAAGCATAACACATCGGCGTCGCACGTACATTCCCTGTTGTGGCTTGAATTAACGTTCCCATAATGTTGAACTCCCTTCATTCTATACACGCTTTTAAGAACAGGATATTCACCATGTAGATAATGGAATTAGAACATGAGCATGTCATGTTTTAGCAGTATGTCTATTTCGTACTCCAAACCAGTTTCTAGCCCACGCTGAATGTGGGCTTAGCTTGTCAAACTGCCAAGTGTTGCCCGTGCAGTGTTGCGCCTGAGTGCCGCTCTGTCCTTTGTAGTTTGTCAACAATGTTCACATTTTCGGGGAATAAAGACCTTCAACGTGCAATTTACAATTGACAGAACTTGCCAAAATCGATTTGATTTCATCTGGTGATATGTTTCAGACCAGTTGTATGCAATTCCTTAAGTGTTAACACTTGCTGAAGCTCCTTGTTTAGCTGTGTTCGGGGAGAGAGAGAGAGGGAGAGAGAGAGAGAGAGGGAGAGAGAGACAGAGAGAGGGATAGAGAGACAGAGAGCTTGATCAGTTGCGTGCGAGCGCGCGCACACACACGCAAACACACACCCACGCATGCACACACTCACACAAAATCGTAAATATCCTTTGAGTGAACAGACATAAAATCGGAGCAACAACAACAGCACACACACCCATCAGATTTTTTTCATAATTTCTTTTTATTCATTTTATTAGTAATATTAGTCCCCATTACATCAGCCATATGTTCTTGTAGATTCCAACAATGGCGACCGCTCCAGCCGTTTTTTGCCAACATAAGCAGTGGGCAAGAGAGAGAGAGTGAGAGAGAGAGAGAGAGAAGAGAGAGAGAGAGAGAGAGAGAGAGAGAGAGAGAGAGAGAGAGAGAGAGAATGCAAGTGACCTTGTCTTTCCAATGTCAATCACAGTTTTCAAATTCCTACAGGCATTGTTCCACGTGAAGTTCACACACACACACACACCTCATTCTTTCTTACAGCAGTGTGTACTATCTGCAAATTAATCATTTAGCATTATAATTATTCATACAAAACATATTTTAAACCTTAATAGGAGTTATCTCCAAACATAAAAACGCTTTCACGTGATTTTTGAATTGCTGAAATAAATCAGGAGTTTTGAACTATGCACTATTTTTGTATTAATGTGGCAATTAGAAAGAATGAACAACATACCTGAATACAGGCTTCATGTCAATGGTTTAATGTTTGATTTATTTATGATTGGTCCTAAGATTGCTGGTATCAATGAATGTGTTGGCAAACAAGGACAATTTTGATGGTGGAGTATTGACCCCAATAGTTAGAGAAAAACAAATACAAAAAGTATGTCTACAATTCCTAAATGACTGGTATAAAAACACTGAAGAAAAGCCATTTACTCAAATCCAGAATATCTGTTATGAGGCAATGTTCGTGTTGAATTTATAGATTTCATTAATTTGTGGGATAAATGAAATATTTTTACTTGAAAATTAACTTTTAAAATTTCTGTTGTCTTTAGATAATGATGACTTATTTCAGAACCTATCAACATCATTGAAAAATAACAATGGTAAATGATTCATTTCCAGTTCATTTGACACCCTGAATAGTTTCATCCTTGTTCTCACATAACCCTGAATTTAAACAAATAACAACGGAATTCTCTAGACATACCATAAATAATCCTCACGAAAAAAAGGCCACCTAAATGCAAGCCAAAGAGAGAGAGAGAGAGAGAGAGAGTCTGTTGTGAAGCTTCAAAGATAAATGCATCAATAACAAAATAACACAGAGACTGAGGGGAAAGAAATACAAAAGAGAGAGGGTAAGTTTTTGCCTGAACCATGAAACGTGTAACTGGCGGTGATCTTGAAACTAAAGGTCTTACAGATCTGACTAGGATATTGTTTTGTTTGAAACGCGAAAAATCACAGGTGACAGCGATATCAAAATCAAAGGTCTGACTAAGATACCAACATTCACCAATAACTTTCCAATGGTTCTTTTGTTCTGTTTTGGTTTTTTGCTTCAAGAGTCAGTAAGTACTAAATCCGCCTCCTACACACTTTCAGCTAGAATAGAATAATTCACCCAAAGATTGTCCACATCAAGTGCACTGTACACTGTGACACCCTAAAGACCTGCTCACATTTCATAAGTGCCATTGTTTTGACATTGTTTCAAAACCGTTTCTGACAACAAGCAAACACAAGCAGTAGTTCAGAGTCCTGTGATATGTTTAAACATACTGCCGGGGCCGACATTATTGTTCTTGTTAGTGATAACGGTCTGATGTTGAGCTTGGAAGATTATGTGCGCCTAGAATGGATAGTCACTCTAGCTGCTCCCATTTGCTGGCAACGTCAGGACATTCTGTTTTGATGCACAACTTTCAATGAGGTGAGCACTCTTGGTAGTGATATTGAATTTGTATTTCTTTTGCTTGCGTTTGACTTTTACGTAAAAGAGAAGGCAAATTTATGAAACATGTTTTGCTATTAATCTTGCTGATTGTTCTGAAGTATAATTAAAATGGTTAAATAACTCTCGTTTGAGAGATTTTGCAAAGGAAAAGAACTAGACTGATTCATTGGCTATTCAGGCAAAAGGCCTGCAACCTATCACTTTTCATCATAGTAAGTATGCACCTCCTGTGTGAAGCTGACAAGAAGTTTTTTCCCTTAGACCAACAAACCCTGCCGACCTTTCCCCAGCAAATAGCCCTACTCAGGTTTGAACTCTTTTCATCTTCTTCTTCTGTTGTACATCAGTGGAGGGGTTCTTTGTATGTTTGTTTGTTTGATCTTAACAAGTTTATAGTTTAATGACGTGTTTTTGTAGAGAAGCTAGATTAGGTGAAAATTAGGGAAACAGTGTTTGTTGATATGTAACTTGATTTTGTGATATTAATACTTTGTACCAAGATAGCATGATTTCTGTTGTCATCTCCATCATGATCAGTCTTTTCCAAGGAAACGTGATGCACCGCGTCTGATTATGCAGACAAGCTCAGAAGGTCTAAAAACCAAAAACAAATAATAACACCAACATAGTAACATTACATGGGATTGAAAGAATTAAAAGAAAATGAACATAACGAACATGAAAGGAAGCTGTAAGATAACGCCAGAGACAGACAGACAGACATAGAGAAACAAGATGAGCTGATGGAACAAACCAATGAACATAGTTCAATTAAAGAGAATACAATGATGTGTATATTGAGCATGACCATTTCCTGTTGATGTCCCAACCTGTGGGAAAACAACAATAACAACAGCAACGAAAACTACCATAACAACAACCATAACAACACAACAACAACAAGAGGAAAAGAAACAAAGACTGAAGTGCTGATTCCAACAAATGCCTGAAATGTCAATGTCATAAAGTGTCTGCAAGATCTGTAGTGATATATCTTACATGCATGCGAACCCAATCCCTCAAGCAATAGGCAGGGGAGGGGGGAGGGGGGAGGAGAAGTAATGGATCCCTGAAATGTCTTTTAAAAATGATCACATTCAACAAAACCAATGATCTGAAATACCCTCAAAACTTACACCTTCCAAAAATAATTTCTGCCACTTTACAGTAATATATCACATAAGCGCTATGGAGATGGGCTGAGAGAGAGAGAGAGTGGGAGAGAGAGAGAGAGAGAGAGGGAGAGAGAGAGAGAGGAGAGGGAGGGAGAGAGAATTACTATTATGCAGAGGTGAAGATTTTAGACTAGGCTTAGTCTTTCAATCCGTCCTTGTATGTTGACGTGTATGCATCAAAACAAAGAGAGAGAGAGAGGGAGAGAAGAGAGAGAGAGAGAGAGAAGAGAGAGAGAGAGAGAGAGAGAGAGAGAGAGAGAGAGAGAGAGAGAGAGAGAGAGGGAGAGAGAGAGAGATTGGTTTGGAACTTGAGGCACAGGAGTGTGAAGTGATAACTGTCGATGAGAAAGTGAATGAACGTGGGACGAATGAGTTTAGACTTTGGGAAGATATTTGTCCTCGCTTCCTTCAGTTCGTCATCTTTCGTCAGTCTGAAGAGCTCCTTCACAGGGGCGATCTGTAAATAATAACAATAGTAATAACAATCATAGTAATCATAATAATAATAATAATGATAACAACACCAATAATAATAACAACAATGATTATAACAGTAATGATAATAGGTAGGAGGTAAAGGTAAAGGAGTCCCATAACCTATAAGGTCGTAGGGGAGCGAGGCGTCAGAGACCTCACTTCTCTAGGGCCAGCATATTGAGGGCGGCGCCCATCTCCTCTCCCTCGCTGCTTTACCTTCCCTGACCCTAAAGAGGGCAGGTACCCATTTACAGCTGGGTGAACTGGGGGAACTGTACTGAAGCCAAGGCGCGCAAACGGTCACCCATCCAACTGGTAACCACGCTCGGTTAATGTGGAGCGTTAACTGTACCGTCAATAGATGATAATAATGATGATAAAATAATAATAACAACAGTAAAAGGTAGTCGGTGTACAGCTGTCTGTACGGTGGTGGACTTGAACACAGCCATTACACGCCAGCTTCTCATCCAGTGCCTACTTACAGTCTCCCTAAGATTCCCCGGTGAGACAAGAGTGCACATTCAAGGAATGACCCCCCCCCACCCCCACCCCCAGGAAGTTAAACTGGATTGTGCAACAACAACAACAACAACAACAGCAAAAACAACAACAACAACACCACCACCACCAGCAACAATAATAACAATAATAATAATAATAATAATAAATGGAATTTATATAGCGCTGTATCTTGCACAGACAAATCAAAGCGCTTGCACTCAACTCATTCTTACACAGTCATGCAACCAATAGGCAAGTAATAGTTCTAACAAGTCCAAATGCACAACACACACACACACACACACACACACACACACACACACACACACACACACACACACACACACACACACACACACGTGTGCAGCCTGTGCACGGCGCCGGTGTACCTGTTTCTCCACGTTGCTGATGGACTGCTCCCGGTAGATCTGCTGTGTCAGCGCCTGCATGGCCTTGACCGAGGCCCGCAGCGAGTGATTGGCCCAGATGATGAGGGCGGTGCCCCAGTCCCGGAAGGTCTGGGTGGGGGTGGTGTGGTAGGTTGTGGGCACCAACACCACAGGGCCCTGGAGAGGGGGAACAAGCACATGTATGGCTATAGTTTATTTTAATTTTATTTTATCACCTTAAGTCACGGATTCTCGTACGTGAATTCGGGCTGTGACTCTCCCGGTGAGATTGCGTGTCGCCACAGCATGGCCTGCCACCCTTGCTTGTATTGTCCTTTTTGCTTTTGCGTCCAAACTGGTGTTTGGGTTTGCCCTATCAACAGGGCTCTAGAATTTGCAGGGAAACACATCTTGTATGCTAGGTTTTTAGTCTGAAGAATGTTTGTGTCACACGTGGGTGTGTTATTATGTATATCAATATGATACTACTATGAACACATATGTATAATGATGGGGGAAGTTGTGGGTCACAAAATAATACAACATATAATCGACGATTTTGTTCTGAGGCAAGTTACTCTAGACCACATCATATATATTGATAGAAGTTGTGTGTGTGTGTGTGTGTAGATATAGTTTGTTATTTTTGTGTTATATGTGTGTGTGTGTGTGTGTGTGTGTGTGCAAATATATATATATGTGTTGTGTGGTGTGGCGCACGCTGTGTGTTGTTGTTGTGTTATGTGTGTGTGTGTGCGCAGGTTGTGTTGTTGTTGTGGTGTGGTGTGTATGATGTCACAAGTGAGTGCACCTGTGTATGTGTTGTTTATCTGTTGGTTCATATGCACGCGTACCTACGTGCTTGCACGCCAGCATGTGTGTGTATGTATGTTGTGTGTGTGTGTGTGGCGCGCGCGCACGCGTGCGTTGGTGTGTATGTGGGTGTGTGCTCCGTGCGTGTATTCCAGGTACATGTATGCTTGCTTGCGTGCGTGCGAATGTGTTGTGCGTGTGTGTGTGTGCGTGCACGCATGTGCGTGAGTTAGTGTATGCACGTTGTGTTTGTGTGTTTTCGTGTGTATGTGCGCAAGTGCTCGTGCATATGCGTGTGCACGTTTATGGGTGTAAATGCATTTGTGCAAGCAAGACTTCCTGCATGTGCGGCGTGTGCAGACGTGTGTGTACACAGAATTATGCTGCCTTTGCTGAGTGTGGAAAGACAGAAAGGCAGACAGAGAGAAAGAGGGAAAGAGACAGGAAAGATCATTCTGTACCTTGTTTTTCCACAGCCTCATGAACTCTTCAATCTGGGCGGCGTCTTTCTTTTTGCTGTGCATCAAAATGGCGTCGGCCCCTGCAACCCAAAAAGAAAACTGAATGATTTGCTGCCGCCATGTTGCCTGTCAAACTGGTTAACTAACTGACAAAACTGGGCCAGCATCAGTCATTAATGCCAGAACAAGACCAGGGACAGATGATGACCCAGGTCACTTGCTTGTGTCTATGAAGATAGTCGCAATGTGGCAAACTTTAAAAACGGTAAAGGAGTTCTCATAACCTATGCGGTCGTTGGGGAGCGAGTTGTCAGAGCCCTCAGCTTCTCCAGGGTCCAGCGTATTGAGGGCGGCGCCCATCTCCTCTCCCTCGCTGCTTTACCTTCCCTGACCCTAAAGAGGGCAGGTACCCATTTGCAGTTAGGTTAACTGGTGGACAGATTGTACCCATCCACTTAGTAACCACGTTCAATGCTGCTTAATCTTAGCTTGGGGAAAGCGAGTGCTCTGACCACTGAGCTATCCTGTAGCAAACTTAACTGGTGGGCAAAAACGATTACATACACACAATCTCACCACTGATGACCCTCAGAGCTCTAGTCGAGGAACGGGAAAAAATCCTTGTCTTACTGTCATCATGATCCTCGTCACTGTCATCACCATTATCATAACCGTCACCATCACCTCGTCATTATCATCACCGATGCGTATACACACTTCTAGCAGTATAGACTCAACAAAGTAACTGTGAACTACGGCCTCACCAGCCTCTAGGAAAGCGTCCGCTCTCTTTAGCGCCTCTTCCATGGGCCAGCCTGCAATCAGAGCCTCCACCCGCGCCACCACACAGAAGTCTGGATCCCGGGCAGTGTCCTTCATCGCCTGCAACAAAACGTCACCAACCGCCACCTTCATCACTGTCGTCATCACTGAGGATTGTCAGCATAGTGTGACAGTCACTGATGGTAAGTTACGGGATCATAATTATATGGGTGAACCATTTAGCTGTTAAAGTGTTGCTGTTGTCGAGCATTCCTCAGATTGACGCTCCTGGCGTCGTCATCCAGTCTCAGCATTGCCTCATTCCTCACCTGGCACTCACTGTGAGGCTGTCAGTTCACGCTGGATGAGAAGTGTGCGTGGATGACCGTTTTCAAACACTTCGCCATGCTGGCAAGCTCACTCCGACTTCAGGTTCTTGTTCTCCTTAATGAGGACTTCAAGGTTTGTATTCTAAGAATTTGTCATGGCTGAAGACAATCTCCACATTTTATAGCACAACAACATTTTAATGTAGGCCTCGGCATTTTGCTTACATCAAGCATTACATTGTCAAATAAACAAACAGCTCTTGCGAAAACAAAATTAATAAACACAAAGTCAAAACCTTAATACACTCTGCAAAGACAAACTGTTACTTTCGATGCCACGACCATGAAATCTCTTTTTTCCCTCACCTCAACCTCCTCGGATCTGCAAAGACAAGCCTCTGCCTACTGTTTATAGCCACTCTGAACTTCCTGTTATATTCTCTTCATTCTTCTCTGACAAAGTCCGCAACATTCGCTCCAGACTGGATCAGACTCCGTTCCACCCTGCACCTCCTGATCCCCACTTTACTGGCATTCATCACCTTTTCTTTCATCCACAAGCGAGAAGAAATCAAGACAATCCTGAAAGAAATGACAATAAAATCACGTGATCTTGATCCTGTGTCTGCTTCTCTTTTCATTCAGTGCCTTCCCACCATCACAAAAATAGTAAACTCATCACTTCTTTCAGGAACTTTCCCAACAGCTCTCAAAACTGCAATAGTTACACCCCTACTCAAAAAGCACGACCTCGACCCTAACAATCTGAAGAATAATAGACCTGTATCTAACCTACCGTTCATTTCTAAAGTCCTTGAAAAAGTTGTTCTGGAACAACTCAACAATATCTTCATTCCAATAATCTCCTTCCCCCTTTTCAGTCTGCATATCGTGCCAACCACAGTACCGAAACCACCCTAGTCCACACGTTAAACACGCTTCTACAAGCTTCTGACTACGGAAAAATCTCCCTCCTCACTCTTCTTGACTTATCTGCAGCCTTCGACACTATAGACCATTCAATTCTCTCCCGTCTTCAAAAAACGTTTGGTATTACAGGCACAGCCCTCACCTGGTTTAGTTCATACCTCACAGACCGATTCCAAACAGTTGCAGTAAACAAGATTCAATCATCACCTGTCAAACTGGAATGTGGAGTCCCACAGGGATCAGTTCTAGGCCCTGTTCTTTTCACTCTCTACACTGCTCCACTTTCACATATAATAAATCGTCATCAGATCAGCCATCATTTTTATGCAGATGACTCAAAATCTTAGCAGTGATACTCCTGAAAATCTGCTTTCTCTCTTGATTAATATGTCCTACTGCCTTCAAGATATCCAAAATTGGATGATCAGAACAAGTTACTGCTAAATGCAGATAAAACCGAAGCCATGCTTGTAGGTACAAAACACAAATTGTCTTCCATCACAACTGCTTCAATAGAATTCGGCAATACGTCTGTTCCTCTGGCCACTGCTGTGAAATATCTAGGGGTCTTTATCGACAACACACTCTCCATGCAAAAATTCATCACCCAGACCTGCCAGTCATGCTACTATCAACTACGGCGTATTAGTGCAATTCGAAAGTACCTGTCCACTGATGCAACATCCAAACTAATCACGTCTCTCATTCTCTCACGTCTGGATTATTGCAATTCTCATCTGGCTGGTCTGCCATCATCATCTCCACTCTCTTCAACGTATAAAAAAACTCTGCCGCCCGACTAGTCCTCAGAAAGAAAAAAATCTGAGCACGTTACTCCTCTCTTGCGATCTCTCACTGGCTGCCTGTGTCACAGAGAGTAAACTATAAGATCAGTACCCTTGTTACAAATGTCTCCACAAAACAGCAGCCTCCTACCTCTGTGAATGTCTTCACCTGTACACTCCTTCTCGATCCCTCCGCTCTGCTGCAGATACCTTGTTCTTACGAATACCTAGATTCAACCAATCCACAGTCGGCCGTCGCTCTTTCTCTATTTCTGGTCCAGTGATCTGGAATGACCTCCCTCTCTCCCTCTGCCAAAAGCCTACTTTTGACACTTTTAAATCCAGCCTCAAAACACATTTATTTCAAATCTAAGACTTTCCCCTCTTGTTTCACCTCATTTCTGTCCTTACCATCAACAGCCGAAACCCCCACCTCCCTCTGTGTGTGTGTGTGTGTGTGTGTGTGTGTGTGTGTGCGCGCGCTCTACTCTCCACTCCACTCCACTCCACTCTACTCCACTCCACTCCACCCACCTACTCCACTCTCACCCACTCCCTCTACCCACTCACTACTCCGCTCCACTCCACTTCTCACCTCCACTCCACTCCACTCTACTACCTCTCCTCCTACTCCACTCCACTCCACTCTACACTCCACTACTCCACTCCACTCCCACTCCATATCTCCACTCTACTCACTATCATCCTCCACTCCTCTCACACCACTCTCATTCTCACTCCACTCTCACCTCCCACTCCACTCACTACTACTCTATCCATCTACTCACTCCCACTCTCTCCACTCCACTCTACTCTCACTCTACCTATCCCCACTCCATCCTCTCACTCCCACTCACTCACTCTACTCCACTCTACTCCACTCATCTCCACTCACTACTCCACTCCTCTACTCCACTCCTCTATCATCTACTCTACTCCACTCCACTTTTCCTACTTCCCACTCCCTCTACTCACTCTCTATACTCTACCCCCACTCTACTCCACTCTACCAACTCCCTCCACTCTCCACTCTACTCACCCATCCTACTCTACTCTCTACTCCCTACTCCACTCAACTTTCTTTACACTGCCTCTTCTCCACTCCACTCTACTCCACACCACTCTACTCCACTCCGCTCCACTCTACCTACCCTCTACTCTACTCCACTCCACTCACCCACCCCACTCTACTCCACCCACCCACTCTACTCTTCTCCACTCCCTCTACTCCACTCCACTCTACTCTACTCCACTCCACTCTACTCACCCCACTCTACTCCACTTCACTCCACTTACCACCACCCACCCCTACTCCCAACCCTACTCCACTCCACTTTACTCCACTCCACTCTACTCCACTCCACTTTACTCCACTCCACTCTACTCCACTCCACTCCACTCCACTCCACTCCACCTTGATCTTTAGGGAGAACTCCTCTATATCGGCCAGAGGCTGCTGTCTGCCGTCCAGCAAGGAGTTGGTTTTGGGGAACAACTTGTCCTCGATTGCCGCCCCTGCACACACACACACACCACACACAACACACACACACACACACACCACACACCACGCACGCACGCACGCACGCACGCACGCACACACCACACACACGCACACACACACACACACACACACACACACACAACACACACACACACACACACACACACCACACACACGCACCACGCACCACACACACGCACACACACGCACACACACACACACACACAACACCCACACTCCACCAACACACCACACACACACACACCGCGCGTAATAATGTAGTGTCTTAGTATAATCATTACGAAATTTGTTCTTAGATAGATGGCTTGATGAAAAAAAGCAAATGCATTGCTTATTCAATGTACCATCTGGAAATAAAATTTTGAACTTGACTTGAACTTCACACACACACACAACACCAACACACACACACACTAACACACCACAACACACACACCAACACACACACACACACACACACACACACTACGTACGTACTAGGTTACATACAAACACAGGGGACGGTTGCTTAGAGTGATGCGCAATGTGACCGTAATCTGCAGACCCGGGTTCGAATCTCTTTGAAGAGGATTTTTCTTCTGGAGTTAACATTAGTGCCGACTCCACTCCCCCCAAAAAAGTCCTTTGGATGAGACTATAAACCGAGGTCCCGTGTGCGAACGCACGCAGAACATCTTGCGCACACGTTAAAACCCATTCCGCATTTCGGAAGAATAGGTCACTGTGTGGTGAGGTGGTGGGAATGGATGACAAAATGTACACAACTCCATACACACTGGGACTGGATGCAAAAAAATACCCTCGAAATATAAAAATAAATAAATAAAAGGAATATGAACAAGCGTAAAAAGTAAAGGTAAAGGAGTCCCATAACCTATAAGGTCGTAGGGGAGCGAGGCGTCAGAGACCTCACTTCTCTAGGGCCAGCATATTGAGGGCGGTGGCCCCTTCTCCTCTCCCTCGCTGCTTTACCTTCCCTGACCCTAAAGAGGGCAGGTACCCATTTACAGCTGGGTGAACTGGGAGGTGAACTGTACTGAAGCCAAGGCGCGGCGCAAACGGTCACCCATCCAACTGGTAACCACGCTCAACGACGCTGCTTAACTTGGCTGGGGGGAAAGCGAGTGCTCCGACCACTGAGCTATCCCGTCCCCGAACAAGCGGTACTCAAGCACATAGTCACGCACGCAAGCATGTACGTACACACACACACCATCCACCCCCCCCCCCCCCACCTCCCACCCCCTCCCCCCCCCCCCCCCCCCCCCCCACCACACACACACCACACACAACACTGACCAGCTATGCCTCTATCCTCCAGCTTTCGCACCAGACGGCGGGCGTTGTTGAAGTTGCCGTAGCCGGTGTCAGCGTCCACCAGGATGGGGATGTCGCAGGCGTCGTTCATGAACTCCAGCACCTCCAGCACCTGGGTCCACGAGGCCTCGTTGCTGTCCCGCACCCCCAGCTGGGCGCTCATGGACAGGCCGCTGGCCCAGATGCCTTTGAAGCCTGGGAACACACGGAAGGAGGTAGGGAGGGTCAGTTTCGTCTAAATATCACTAAGAGTGAACAGACGTTAAATTGAAGTAAGAATACGTTAAAGACAGTTGCAGACCAAAAGAAAAAAAAAAAAGGGTGGCGCTGCTCTTGTGGCGACGCGCTCTCCCCGGGGAGAGCAGCCCGAATTTCACGCAGAGAAATCTCGTGACTTAAAGTGGTATAAAATAAATAAAAATAAAAATAAATAAGACAACAACAACAACAACAGTGACAATGGCCAAGGCGTATTGCGGTCAGCTTGCAAGCCCCAGTCACAAGTCACAAGGGGGCAGCGGGAAGGGGACTGGGCACAAACAACCTATTTTAATCTGGTCTGGAGGTACCGGTAACGCGCGCCTGCCCCAGAAAGCGAAAAGTCCGGGTTTTTCAGGTGTGGTGGTTCGGTCCCCGTTTGTGTGCCTGAGCGCTTTGATTTGTTGCTTTACAAGATTCAGCGCTATATAAATTCCATACATTATATTAAACTTCCTTCCCCCCCTCCCCACCACTCCCTGCCCCCCCCCTCCCCCCCAATCCACTAGACCATGAGTGGAAGCCTGGGTGCTATGAACCCAGGTCCCACGTGCAATACTCATTTAGTGCACATAAAAGAACCCAAGGCAATAAGAGTTTTGTCCCTGGCAAATTTCTGCAGAAAAATGCCACTCTGATAGGGGAAACAAATACAGATGCAGACAGAAAAAAGAAAAAAAATATGGGTGGCGCTGCTCTTGTGGCGACGTGCTCCCTGGGGAGAGCAGCCCGAATTTCACGCAGAGAAATCTGCCGTGACTTAAAGTGGTATACAACAGAATGCAACACAATACAAAGGTTTACTGTGATAAGCTTTTAAGCCCACTCACAAGGGGACAGTGGGAAGGAGATGCTTCACTAAGAAGAAAAAAATTCACTACAGCCCCAAATAATCATCATGGCATGGATTCCACATCATGGTATAACAGCCGCAACACACACACAGGTACTAAAACTATGATTACTGTACTTTTTGCAGATCCACAACAATGAGCAAGGTCAATTGCTGTTAAAGCTTTGCAAGCCAATCAACAGCACGTCATGTGATTGAGAGAGAGAGAGAGAGAGAGAGAGAGAGAGGAGCAAGTTGTATTGGCTTAAATAGGGGCTTATTCCTTCATAAAGCAGGACACAACTATAACATGAAGAACATAATCAGCACATCGACAACAAGCTGGTAGCTGACGTCATGCTGAAGTGTAACATCAACATTCGCATAGCGGTTCATGATCCCCGATTTAATAGTAAAGAGCCAAAGAATCCGACGGGTAAAATATGACTTCACTGAATGACAACAGGATAATATTTGGGGAGGGGGGGGGGGGGGGGAGTTCGTGGCCTTTTCTCTTCTTACCCATCCCACAAGAAGTCGAGAAAAGAAAAGAAAAATAGAAAGAAGAAAAAAGCAAAAAAGTAATACAAAAACAGAATAACAAATAAACGACAAGCACGGAGCACTTTGTCAGAAAACAAGCAAAACAAACAAACGAACAAAACATGCAAAGACCAGACAGACGAGCGAGGACAGATGCAGACATGTTCAGCCATCCAACAAGTTATCATGGGTAGGAGGCGTGGAGAAAAAGTCCCCTGCCTCAGTCAGCACACGGCATTGTCGTTCCTCTGACAGACAACAAGAGCTGCTGCTGCTGTCCGAGTGTTAGATGAAGAGGAAGAAGACGTAGTGAAAAGGAACAGCTATCCCACTCCTCCCTCCACTTCAGAGAGAAAGCTAGCTGTCAGTGACTGTTGACATAGCGTGCCTGCGGCATGTAGGGGAAGTTACTGGATGTAGGTGGTGTGGTGTGGTGTGGTGGTTTAGTTTAAGGGATACTGCAGCTTCTGTGGCAGTCACAGCGTGGTTTTCATGTCTTGTGTTTTGCAGACTAGTTGTGCTGAAGAATTCTTACCCTCATTTGGATCTCACCAGGGTTTTCACTTGTAACAACACCTGCCCTCCTCCTCCCTCCCCGCGCACGCGGTGTGTGTGTGTGTGTGTGTCTGTGCGTGTGTGCGTGCGTACACGCACGTGCCTGTGTGTATGCGCGCACGAACGCGTGCAAACAGGCGCTTGCGTGAGTACGTGACCATGCAACCGCACGCGTGCGTGTATGTGGTAATCAGTGTGAGAGAAGTTTATGTTGCATGTGGGCAATGCTTCGAGCAGTACATGACTATATGATAATGCTCCAATCGAGAGAGGGGACGGGGCAGCTCAGTGGTCGGAGCACTCGCTTTCTCCAGCTAAGGTTGAGCAACATCGAGCATGGTTACCACTTGGATGGGTGACCGTTTGCGCGCCTCGGCTTCAGTACAGTCCCCCAGTTCACCCAGCTGTAAACGGATATCTGCCTCTTTAGGGTCAGGGAAGGTAAAGCAGTGAGGGAGAGGAGATGGGTACCGCCCTCGATATACTGGCCCCCTTGAAAAGTTGAGGTCTCTGATGCCTCACTCTCCTATGACCACATAGGTTATGGGACACCTTTACCTTTTACCAATCGAACCCAGTCCTATTGTTTATAGTCACACCAGTCCCAGAGGCCCTAACAGGGTTAACTGTCACCGCTTTTAAGTTACAACTCCCATGAAAAGTGTGCAGCTAGACACAGATGAACTGAAGACAAGGCCCCAGCCACCCACAACCCACAGAGTCAAATCAGGGTGGCCACCACTGCAGAAGGAGGACGACTTAAACGACACATCCAGAGGGATAAACAAACCCTCTAGCTCTCCTTAAGGCCGCAAAACCCAGCTGCGTTCCTAGTAAATAGTTATGGCTTGATATTGCTCAATATGCTGTCAGGAGTGTGTATGCCGAACAACAGAGAGAACCACAAAACGACACAACAGATGGAATAAAACCGTTCCCTAAGGCTGAAAAAACCAGCCATGTTCCGAGTGAATAGTTGTGGCTTGATGATGCTCGATATGCTGTTGGGAGTGGTGTATCCTGAACAACAGCGAGGCTCTCACTTCTATAAAAATGTTACAATATTCAGATGAGACACATTTAAACCAACCCTCACATCAGCAATAATAGACGATACTGAAATGGACACACAACACAACACCATCACAATACTTTGCTGGATTATTAAATAAAAATGAATATGACAACATATTGGCTCTTATGAAAATAACAACAACAATGATATTAATGATGATAATGATTCGTCGTATGATATATATATATATATATATATATATATATATATAATATATATAGAGAGAGAGAGAGAGAGAGAGAGAGAGAGAGAGAGAGGGGGGGGGGGGGGAGAGAGAGTGAGCGAGAGAGAGAGCTCTGAAGTCTGAAATGGTTTAATATACATGAGCCCTATGCCACAATACACTTTGAGGGGCAAAAATGGAGAGATGCACACATACACACACAAAATAATAAAAGAAATATATCAGAGACAGACAGAGAGAGACACAGAGAGAGAGAGACAAAGATAGAGAGAGACAGAGATAGAGAGACAGACAGAGAGATAGAGACAGTGAAAGAGAGAGAGACAGAGAACTCGAACTCAAATGTTTTATTGAGATTATTTGTGGCTTCTTTACACCAAGGCCTCATCAAGAGAAAGAGAGGAGAAAGAGAGGAGACAGAGAGAGAGAGAGAGAGAGAGAGAGAGAGAGAGAGAGAGAGAGAAGAGAGAGAGAGAGAGACAGACAGACAGACAGACAGAGATAGGCAGACACTGAGACGGAGACAGAGAGGATAACATTAACAGACTATTCAACTGTCAAAAAGAATGCCGTCTCTTCTTCGGAAAGGCATACACAAGAGAATACAACTCATAATACGATTGATCAGAGTTACGGGCCTTCCGAGTCGTTTAGATCGATTTTCTTCTTTCTTTCTTTCTTTCTTTTTTCTTTCCTTTTTTTTCTCTCTCGTTCGAATATAACTGCAAGTGACAATACACAATAGCTTTTCAGATGTCACACGGTGATGTGGTTACCACCAGATGGTTTATTGTTCAACACACAACAAATGTCATTTATCATTCTTTCTTTTCTCTTTTTTTGGGGGTTTCATTTTCTTGTTTGTTTGCTCGCTTGCTTGAAATTTGTGTGTGTGTGTGTGTGTGTGTGTGTGTGTGTGTGTGTGTGTGTGTGTGTGTGTGTGTGTGTGTATGTGTGTACGTGTGTGTGTGTATGTGTGTAGTGTGTGTGTGTGTTGTGTGTGTGTGTGTGTGTGTGTGTGTATGTGTGTGTGTATGTGTGTATGTGTGTACGTGTGTGTGTATGTGTGTGTGTATGTGTGTGTGTGTGTGGTGTGTGTGTGTGTGTGTGTGTGTGCGTGTGTGTGTGCGTGTGTGTGTGTGTGCATTTTCTGTTCTTTAAAGTTTTCTTCTTTCTTGCGTTGTGCCTTCTTCCCTTTTCTTTTCATTTCATTTTTCTCTTCCTTTCTTTCGTTCTGCCTTTCTTTCCTTTTCTTTTCTTTCTTTCCTTCTTTCTTTGGTACCTTTTTTGCCATTTTCTTTCTTTCTCTTTCCTTCCTTATTTCTTTTTTCATTCTTCTTTTTGAGAGAGAGAGAGACACAGAGAGAGACAGAGAGAGGAGAGAGAGAGAGAGAGTGTGTGTGTGTGTGTATTTGAACTTGTTCAAACAAAATTATTTGTTATTGGTTGCATGTGTTAGAACTGGTTGAATGCAAGCGCTTTAATTTGTTTTTCAAGAAATAGCGCTATATAAATTCTGTCTTACTAATATAATTTATATGTATGTAAATTTTGCTAAATATCACTTAATGTGAAAAGACGTTAAATTCACCACACACACACAACACACACACTCACAACGCACACATCACACTTCCATCACCTTTCTCTCATAATTCGTGACAGTACACCACACACACGCGCGCGCGCACGCACGCACACATCACCTTTCATAATAATTCATGACAGTACACACGCTCACACACACACACACACACACACACTACTCTTCTCTCACACTTTTATAAAGATGAAGAGGCATCATAATAATCTCTCCATGTAATACCTGTTGCAACATGTGTTTATATCACTTGTTCACCCTTCATAACAACACACAACACTAGGCTATGAGACGTATAAACAAGCGGACGAGGACATGGCATGCAGCTATCATAACATGCCTGCTCTAGTCATGATCAGTGTGACGGCTGTTTTGATCTGGCCACAGTGATGAACTTTGAGTCAAGTTCATCATGTGCCACACTGACCCACATTCTGCCTCGGTCACAATTTGATTTAAATGTTAGGCATATTTGTTTTTTCTTTTCAATCTGGGATATATATTTCAGGTAGTTGGCTATTGGTAGTACTGCTCCTTCCCCATAATGACAATATTGGCTGTTTCTTCCTCCCCCTTTCCTAAAATATTACGATTTATAATAGGCTTCGATTTGTTCGCTATACAAGATTTAGCGCTATATAAATACCATATATTATTATTATTATTATGTTAATGGATGGTGGTGGGGTGATGTTTTCAGTTACTTGACTGGTTATGTTTTCTTGTTTGCTACTTGCTTGTTTGCCTTTTTTGATAATTATCCTATTTTCATTGTTTATTTTGTATTTTTCTATCTCTGTGTGGGTGCTTTTTTGTATAGTATTATTGTCTTTCTGGTCGTGTTCTTGTTGTTTGTTATTTTTGCTTTTGTCTCCTATTTTGTTTGGGTTTTTGGTTGTGTTTTTGTTTATTATTATTGTTGCTATCGTTATCGTTTTTAATTAGACTTTTTTTATATCTATATTTATATTATCCCGAACAGGACGGGGACTGGATGTATAAAAAGCACACGAGTGCTTATTCATTATCCTCGAAATAAAAGAATTTGACTTTAACTTTGACACTGTCTGCTGTGCACTCTGCCTCAGTCACACTGTCTGTGCACTCTGCCTCAGTCACACTGTACACTCTGCCTCAGTCACACTGTCTGTACACTCTGCCTCAGTCACACTGTCTGTACACTCTGCCTCAGCCACACTGTCTGCCACTCTGCCTCAGTCACACTCTGTCTGCGCACGTCACTCTGCCTCAGTCACACTGACTGTACACTCTGCTGACACTCCAATCTCAGCAGTTGTTGTAGTCAGACTGTGACTGTGCCAAGTAAGAAGCTAGGCAGAGTGTACAGTTGTGACTGAGGCAGAGTGTACAGTGTGACTGAGGCAGAGTGCACAGTGTGACTGAGGCAGAGTGTACAGTGTGACTGAGGCAGAGTGTACAGTGTGACCGAGGCAGAGTGTACAGACAGTGTGACTGAGGCAGAGTGTACAGTGTGACTGAGGCAGAGTGTACAGACAGTGTGACTGAGGCAGAGTGTACAGACAGTGTGACTGAGGCAGAGTGTACAGACAGTGTGACTGAGGCAGAGTGTACAGACAGTGTGACTGAGGCAGAGTGTACAGACAGTGTGACTGAGGCAGAGTGTACAGACAGTGTGACTGAGGCAGAGTGTACAGACAGTGTGACTGAGGCAGAGTGTACAGACAGTGTGACTGAGGCAGAGTGTACAGTGTGACTGAGGCAGAGTGTACAGTGTGACTGAGGCAGAGTGTACAGTGTGAGGCAGAGTGTGACTGAGGCAGAGTGTACAGTGTGACTGAGGCAGAGTGTACAGACAGTGTGACTGAGGCAGAGTGTACAGACAGTGTGACTGAGGCAGAGTGTACAGTGTGACTGAGGCAGAGTGTACAGACAGTGTGACTGAGGCAGAGTGTACAGACAGTGTGACTGAGGCAGAGTGTGACTGAGGCAGAGTGTACAGAATGTGTGAAACATGTAAACGATGATAGTGAAACTCAACTGTCGGGTGTGACGTGAAGAGATTTCCTTAAATGTCTGCAGAAGTGGGCAAAGAAAGTGGATGACAGCCAGTCAGTGTTAGAAGAAATCAACCAGTGCAACACAAACACAACCACAGCTGTACCCAAAGGAAATCCTTACAGAGGTGTGCCTCGGTTGGCGTGTGTTATTGACAAGCTCTTATGCAGACACTGACAGATTTTTTTTTAATTGTAAAAAGTTAACAATAATCATTCTTTACAATATCAGTATTCAATGCAGTTGTTAAGCAATACGGAATCCATACCATGATGACTGTTTGGGCTGTAGACATTTTTTTCTATGCTAAATATGTGCATTGTGGCCAATCCAATTTCCATTATCTCCCTGAGTGTGGGCTTTGAAGCTTTTCACAATATGCTATCCTTCCTCCCCTCTCTCCCCCCCCCCCCACCCCCCCCCCCCCCTCTCTCTCTCTCTCCCTCTATATTATAACTGTGGCAACATAATCTATAGAGCTGTAATACATTTATATTTTTTTTATGGAAGAACGCCTGTTAAAATGTTGTATGATGCCTATAGAAAATCATATTCAACTTCATACTTGTGTTGATATCATGTGTATCCCCTTCAGAAAGGGGCCTAGGCCTAAATCTGAATAAACGTTTCGCCTTTCGCATTCCCTCTCTCTCTCTCTGACTGTCGGTCTGCCTGTCTGCCTGCCTGTTTTTATTTCTTTCCCTCATACTAACAACAACACAGCAATGATTCATTTCATCATACACACACAAAAAAGGTAATTTATCACCTTTTCCATTCATTTACTTAAAACTCACTCCTCAGGTTCACAATGTGGTGCAAATCCTTGGGTACGAAGAGGCTATTCATCTTAACCCACCCTATACTAAACATGACTTAGGGGGGGGATATTTAACCTGCATTTCTTGATCTTCTACTACCCTTTCTAGCATTTCTACAGGCCACACTAACTGGAAATGGAGACAAGACGTGGAGGGAGCGGCGGGGGGGGGGGGGGGGGGGGGGGAAGGGGGGGGGGGGGGGACAAAATAACGGGGTTGGCACGGACGTTTTTAGAAGCCATACACCGACTCCCAACCAATACAGTGACATGTAAACCGTTTGCGTGATGCTGGATTCAACAGCAGGACGAAACAGAAAATACCTTCATCTCACAGCCAGCTGGCGTTATCGATGGAAGTGATGATTAGGGTGGGATGGGAGGGAGGGGAAGGGGAGGGAGGGGAGGCGGAGGGAGAGGGAGGCAGGCTAAATGGGGAGTGTGGAGTAAGGAAAGCGGAGGGAGGCATAATCAGTGAAGAATGCCTGTTGGGTGCAGGCATTGGCAACAGATGGCTCGCTGTCCCAAGTCAACTATAAACCTTCAAAAAGCGTTTTCCGACTTACCACACATCATAAATTTCGAGAAGGAATTCATTTCGTTTCAACATGCACGTGCGACGAACACGCACACATACACGCACGTAGGCACACGCGCGTATATCACAGATAACTCGAGTAGCATGACTGGAAACGGCGGTGAAGCGTTTCAACTGTGATCCTAGCCACCACACCCTGTGATACTTGAGCATGTCTTGGTTCCACCTGGTGACTTCAGGCCTATAAGCCTTGTGTGTGTGTGTGTGTGCTTTATAGATCCATACACTTTTTTTTCTTTTCATCATCATCTTCCTCCTCTTCTTCCTCCTCCTCTCCTCTCTTCTTCTTCCTCCTCCTCTCCCTCTCTTTTCTTCCTCCTCCTCTCCCTCTCTTCTTCTTCCTTCTCATCTCCTCTCTTCCTCCTCCTCTCCCTCTCTTCTTCTTCCTTCTCATCTCTTCTCTTCCTCCTCCTCCTCCCTCTCTTCTTCTTCCTTCTCTCTTCTTCTTCAATTCCTCCTCCCCTCTCCCTCTCTTCTCTTCCTTCTCTCTTCTCTCCTCCTCCTCTTCCTCTCTCTCTTCCTCCTCCTCTCTCCTCTCTCTTCTCTTCCTTCCTCTCCCTCTCTTCTTCCTCCTCTCCTCTTCTCTTCTTCCTTCTCCTCTCTTCTTCAATCCTCCTCCTCCCTCTCTCTTCTTCTCTCCTCTCCTCTCCCTCTCTTCTTCTCCTCTCCTCTCCTCTCTTCTTCTTCCTTCTCCTCTCTTCTTCATATTCCTCCTCCTCCTCTCCCTCTCTTCTTCTTCTTCCTCTCCCTCTCTTCTTCTTCCTTCTCTCTCTCTTCTCTCCTCCTTCTCCTCCCCTCTTTCTTCTTCCTCCTCCCTCCCTCTCTTTCTTCTCCTCCTCCTCTCCCTCTCTTCTTCCTCTCTCCTCTTCCCCTTTTTCTCCTCCTCCTCCTCTCTTTTCTTCCTCCTCCTCCTCCTCTTCTTCTTCCTCCTCCTCCTCCTCTTCTCCTTCCCTTCTCTCTCCTCCTCCTCCTCCCTCTCTTCTTCATCCTCCTCCTCCCTCTCTCTTCTTCCTTCCTCCTCTCCTCTCTTCTTCTTCTCCTCCTCCTCCTCTCTCTTCTCTCCTCCTTCCCTCTCTTCTTCTTCCTCCTCCTCTCCCTCTCTTCTTCTTCCTCCTCCTCTCCCTCTCTTCTTCCTCCTCCTCCTCTCTCTTCTTCTTCCTCCTCCTCTCTCCCTCCTTCTTCATCTCCTCCTTCCTCCTCTCCCTCTTCTTCTTCCTCCTCCTCCTCTCCCTCTCTTCTTCTTCCTCCTCCTCTCTTCTTCTTCCTCCTCCTCTCTTCCTCCCCCCCTCCCTCTCTTCTTCATTTCCTCCTCCTCCTCTCCCTCTCTTCTTCATCTTCCTCCTCCTCCTCTCCCTCTCCTTCTTCCCCCTCCTCTCCCCCTCTTCATCTTCCTCCTCCTCCTCTCCCTCTTCTCTTTCCTCCTCCTTTCCTCCTCTCCCTCTCTTCTCTCTTCTTTTTCCCTCCTCCTCCTCTCCCTCTCTTCTTCTTCCTCCTCCTCTCCCTCTCTTCTTCTTCCTCCTCCTCTCCCTTCTTCTTCCTCCTCCTCTCCCTTCTCTCTCTTCATCTTCTCTCCTCCCTCCTCCTTCTCCCGTCGTGTCGTTCGTCGTCGAACGCTCTGACAGCGACTAATGTTGTCTGTCATATGAGCGAAAATGCGTTGCGCTGCCGTTAAGCGCCTGACAAGTCAGGCCCAGTGCATCCGACATCGGCATGGGAGAGAACTGTTATCTTTTAAGCCTTGGGGGGGGGGGGGGGGGGGGGTGCAAAGGAGAATGGACCAAGAAGGCAGAAAATAGACAAGGAGGTGGTGACAGGAAGAAAAGGAACAGGCAGAAACAACGAGATTGATAGAAAAGAGGGTCCTTCTCGCACTGACTTTCCAGACAGGGCCCAGGCTAGGCATCCCCAAGGGGGACATTCATTCTAAGGAGAGGAGAGAGGAGAGGAAGGTGGCAGGGGGCAGAGATAGATAGATAGATAGATAGATAGAGATAGAGAGAGATAGAGAGAGAGAGAGAGAGAGAATGAGAGAGAGAGAAGAGAGAGAGAGAGAGAGAGAGAGACAGCATTCTTTGTTTTGTTTTTCTTTCGAGGATAATGGAATAAGCATTCATGTGCTTTTTACATCCAGTGCCCTTGTGTATATAGTTTTATATATTTTGTGAATTTTGTCACCCATCCCCACCGGCTCACAATGGCCTACTCTTCCGAAGAGCGGAACGGGTTCTAGCGTGTGTGCAAGATGTTCTGCGTGCGTTCGCACACGGGACCTCGGTTTATAGTCTCATCCGAAGGACTTTTGGGAAGTGTGGTAGTCGGTACTGATGTAAACTCCAGAGGAAAAATCCTCTTGAACAAGATTCGAACTTGGGTCAGCAGATCACGAATACATCACTCTAACCACCAGACTATCCCGTCCGAGAGAGCGAGAGAGAGAGAGAGAGAGAGAGAGAGAGAGAGAGAGAAGAGAGAGAGAGAGAGAGAGAGAGAGAGAGAGAGAACAGACAGACAGACAGACAGACAGACGAGAGGGAGGAGAGAGAGAGAGAGAGAGAGAGAGAGAGAGAGAGAGAGAGAGAGAGAGAGAGAGACAGACAGACAGAGAGAGACAGACAGACAGACAGAGACAGACAGACAGACAGAGACATAGACAGAGAGAAGTGGGGGGAGAAAGACAGAAACAGCGTGTGCACAATACAAAACAACAATACGGCTCAGCACAACACAATGCAATACATGATGACATACCAGCTTCTTCGGCAATTCTGGCGCTGATGCCGCTGTGAGCTTCCATGATGAACTCCGTTTCTGCACTAGTCAGCATCTTCTTCAGCATCGTCGACTTCTGCAAATAATAATAATAATAATAATAATGATGATAATAATAACAACAATAATGATCATAATAATAATAATGATGATAATAATAATAATAATAATGATAATAATGATGATGATCATCATCATCATCATAACAACAACAACAAACGACGACGACGACGATGATGATCATCATCATCACAACCATCATCATCCTCATTTTAATAACGATGATGATGATGAATAAAATCATCAACAACAAAAGAAAAAGAAGGAAGAAAAGAACAAGAAGTGGGAAGAGGAGGAGGAGGAGGAGGAGGAGGAGAAGGAGGAAGAGGAGGAGGAGGAGGAAGAGAAGGAGAAGGAGAGAAGGAGGAGAAGGAGAAGGAGAGGAGGAGGAGGAGAAGAGAAGGAGGAGGAGGAGGAGAGAGGAAGAAGAGGAGGAGAGAGGAGAAGAAGGAGGAGGAGGGAGAAGAAGGAGGAGGAGGAGGAGAAGAAGGAGGAGGAGAGAGGAGAAGAGAGGAGAGAGAGAGGAGAGGAGAGGAAGGAGGAAGGAGGAGGAGAAGGAGGATGAGGAGGAGAGGAGAGGAGGAGAAGGAGGAAGAGGAGGAGGAGGGGAAAAGGGACAAAGAAAAGGAGGATGATGATTATGAGGAGGAGGAGGTGAAGAAGAAGAAAAGAAGGAGGACAAAAAGAAAGGTAGGAGAAGGAAAAGGAGAAGGAGAAGAAAGAGAGAAGAGTAGTAGAAGTAGTAGTAGTAGTAGTAGTAGAAGTAGTAGTAGTAGTAGTAGTAGTAGTAGTAGTAGTAGTAGTAGAAGTAGTAGTAGTAGTAGTAGTAGTAGTAGAGTAGTAGTAGAAGTAGTAGTAGTAGTAGTAGTAGAAGAAGTAGTAGTAGAAGAGTAGTAGTAGCAGAAGTAGTAGAAGTAGTAGTAGAAGTAGTAGCAGAAGTAGTAGTAGAAGTAGTAGCAGAAGTAGTAGTAGTAGTAGTAGTAGTAGTAGTAGTAGTAGTAGTAGTAGTAGTAGTAGAAGAAGAAGAAGGAGGAGGAGGAGGAGGAGAATAAAAAAAGAATGAAGAGAGGAAGAAAAGGAGGAGGAGGAGGAAGGAGGAGGAAGGTGTTAGAGAAGACGATGATGATTATGATTATGATACTGTTGCTGGCAACTGATTACGCTGCTTGCTACTGCTAAAAATAATGAGGAAGATAACGAACACGATGACGACTGTCATAACACTGTTTTCTGTCACCATTCCACACAGCACGTGTCAAGCTCTGCTGCAGATACCCCGTACTTACGAATACCTAGATTCAACCAGTCCACCGTTGGCCGTCGCTCTTTATTTCTGGTCCATCAATCTGTAATGACCTCCCTCTCTCCCTTCACCAAAAGCCTACTTATACCTATTTCAAACCTAAGACATTCCTGTTCATCTCATAATTATCTGTCCCTGCCTTCAATGGTCAACATTTCCATTACCCTGCCAAAGTGTATAACCTCTGTGTGTGTTTTGTGTGTGTGTGTGTGTGTGTGTGTGTGTGTGTGTGTTTGAATGTGTTAAAACTGTTAATCATTGTTGGTTGCATGTGTAGGGGTGGGTTGAATGCAAGCGCGTTGATTTGTTTTTACAAGATATAGCGCTATATAAATTCCATTATTATTATTATTATTATTAACAATGAGAACAAAATATGAGACACCAACAGATGCAACAGGTTTTAGTTGGAAAGGCTATTATCTGTCTCTCGAAACATGTGAGAGAAGAGTGTGAGTGCGCGCGCGCGCGCGCGCGCGTATGTGTGTGTGTGTGTGAATGTGTGTGAGTGTGTGTGAGTGTGTGTGTGTGTGTATGTGTGTGTGTGTGTGTGTGTGTGTGTGTGTGTGGTGTGTGTGTGTGTAGGTGGATGGTGGGTGGGTGGGACGGGAGGTGTCTTTCATTTACTTTTTTTCCCTTCAAAATTCACATTCTTACCAATTACCAACTGTGAATATATATAGCAATGAAACAAAGAATAACGAAAAAAGATAACCAAATAGACAAATAAATTAAATATTTTATCAGTTCGTTTTAAATATATTTCTATTTGATCTTTTTTGATACCATATTTTGCTGATATGTATATTAGCATTCTATCTATCTATCTATCTGTCCCGTAGTCTGACGACCGTGGGGGCACCCTCAAAGACTCAACAACCAGTTTATTAGCATTACGGCATTAATAAATATAGGGCATATAATATAAATATAATATGATGTAATATAATGTAATATAATATATATTATATGTACGTACTTACATACATACAAACAAAGATACAAACATACCGTTTTATATCCATAAACCTTTATAACTGTTATCGCGGCCATCTGTCCTGTCTGCGGATTCGTTGCATAGCTACTACAGTTTTGTTGCAATTTCACGTGTTATGCATGCTCCTCGTGTTCAATCTGCCATCTGCAGAGCCTGCTTCTTGTCTGTTGCGTTTATTGATTACTTTTAGAATGAGCTCTCTCTCTCTCTCTCTCTCTCTCTCTCTCTCTCTTCTCTCTCTCCTCTCTCTCTCCTCTCTCTCTCTCCCTCCCGATATTCTAGTGGTTAGAGTGATGCGATTTGCGCTCGTGATCTGCTGACCCGGGTTCGAATCTCTTTCAAGAGGAATTTTTTCTCTGAAGTTTGTATGTATTCATTTTTTAATTTTATTTCATTCTTTTATTTCGAGGATAATGGATTAAGCACTCATCTGCTTTTTCTCATCCAGTCCCTGTGTGTATGCATTTTTGTGAATTTTGTCATCCGTTCCCGCCGGCACATTATGGCCTACTCTTCCGAGAGCGGAACGGGTTTTAACGTGTGTGCAAGATGTTCTGCGTGCGTTCGCATACGGGACCTGGGTTTATAGTCTCATCCGAAAGACTTTTGGGGAGAGTGGAGTCAGCACTGATGAAGAGGAAAAATCCTCTTGAACGAGAATCGAGCCCGGGTCAGCAGATCACGAATACATTACTCTAACCACCAGGCTATCCTGTGCCCACTTCACTCTCCCCAAAAGTCCTTCGGATGAGACTATAAACCGATGTCCCGTGTACGAACGCACGCCAAACATCTTGCGCACACGTTAAAACCTGTTCCGCTTTTCGGAAGAGTAGGCCATTGTGTGCCGGTCGGAATGGATGACAACATTTACAAAACTGCATACACACGGGGACTACATGTAAAAAAGCACATAAGTGCTTATTCCATTATCCTCAAAATAAAAGAATAAACAAATAACTCTCTCTCTCTGTCTCTGTCTGTCTGTGTCTATGTGTACCCTTCAGATATCCAATAAATTTACATTCCACTGTCACATGCATTGGTTACTGGATAGCAATACCCCAAATGGAAGCACACAGATTGCTGCACAAGGATAATAACATGACGGCACATCTCGGCACCTGGGCAACGAATGAACAATGACAGAAGAATTATCGGTTTGCTGATGTGCCAAGGATACTGTAAAAGGCTGGTTTCTGACTGTGTATGGGTCAACATGGGCGTGGGTGACCTGATTGACTTCCTCGCTGTGTTTCAGCGAAGAGGGTTTTTGTTTCCCCTTTTACTTCGAGGATAATGGAATAAGCACTCGTGTGCTTCTTTTTAAAAAAAAATCCAGTCCCCGTGTGTATGCAGTTGTGCAAATTTTGTCATCCGTTCCCACCGGCACACAACAGCCTACTCTTACGAAAAGCAGAACAGATTTTAACGTGTGTGCAAGATGTTCTGTGTGCGTTCGCACACGAGACCTCGGTTTATAGTCTCATCGGAAGGACTTTTGGGGAGAGTGGAGTCGGCACTGATGTTAACTCCAAAGGAACGAGATTCGAACGCGGGGCAGCAGATCACGAATACATCACTCTAACCACCAGGCTATCCCGTTGGTTATGGCTGGCCATGTACAGAGCATGCCAAATTTTGTTGTTATTGTTGTTGCTGTTGGGCGTTTTCCAGCCTAACACCATGCCAGGCCGGGTCACCCAGAAGATGTGCTTTAATACAATCATCCATCCCCGAAGTCGGAATGCGGCTACCTTCATGGTGGACAAAAAACGGTCATGTAAGCAAAATCTCACCTCGGGAGATCTAGCCAAGGAGCGAACCCCCCCCCCCCCCCAACACACACACACACAACACAAACACACACATGCGCGCACGCACGCACCCACGCACGTACACACACTCATCACACTGGGAATCACGATGAGACTGAAAGTACACACCCAATGAGAGGTTTGCGTGTATGGCCTTTCTCAAATACTTCACCATAATAGGCAGCCACACTCCAGCTTCGGGATATTTTTTATTTCTCCTTTAACAGATCACAGGTTGTCTGTCCTGCTAAAATCTTGTCAGGGATGAAGACCAGCCCTTCGCGGTGAAGCAAAGTCACCATAATTATGTTGATGCTGACAACACTAACCGCTGCGCCATGGCGGCTGCTATGATCGCGATTTTTATTTTCTGTTTAACAAAAAAAAGGAGCGGGGATTGGAATAGGGCTGGAGAAGAGCCGGCGCACGTTGTGTTTTACGGCAAGTTGTTTCTGGCTTAAACAAACCCCCAGTTTTAGTGTCTGGGTCCTTTGTGTGTTTGAATAAAGTCTATGCAACGTGTTGGCAACATATTGAAATATGGTTTGGTTCAGGTCGATCATGTTATAACTAGAACTATCAGCCTGTTTGGTCTGTATATTGATAAAACCAATAGATACCGACTCCAAAATTAAAATGAGAGAGAGAGAGAGAGAGAGAGAGAGAGAGAGAGAGAGAGAGAGAGAGAGAGAGAGAGAGAGAGAGAGAGAGAGACATGCAATGACAAATTCTTTTATTTTCGAGGATAATGAATAAGCACTCATGTGCTTTTTTACATCCAGTCCCCGCCCGTAGGATGCATCTTAATAATAACCCAACACTTATACAGTCTCACAGTAGAAACATGGGGAAATAACCCTATTCAAAGCACCCCCCCCCCCCCCCAACACCCCCCCCCCCCCTCCACTGAAAGCAAACTAATAAAAGAAAACCCTAAAAACATCCCCCACCACCCCCCAACCCCCCAAAAAAACAAACCCACAACCAAAACAAAACAAACAACAAAAGAGAAAGAAAAACCAAACCAACAAAAAAAAAAAAGAGAAAAAGAAACAACAACAACAAAACCAAGAAGAATAACAACCAAACTTAATAAGTCATAAAGATAAACATCTACACATTGTCAGAGAGAGAGAGAGAGGGGAGAGGAAGGGGAGAGAGAGAGGAGAGAGAGAGAGAGAGAGAGAGGAGAGGGGAGAGAGAGAGAGAGAGAGGAGAGAGAGAGAGAGAGAGAGAGAGAGAAGAGAGAGAGAGAGAAGAGAGAGAGAGAGAGGAGAGAAGAGAGAGAGAGAGAGAAGAGAGAGAGAGAGAGAGAGAGAGAGAATCGAGATCTGGGCACACACGTGTATGTACTGAATTATCAATCATTTTTTCTTGATGACATTCTATCTACCTTTCCCTTGCAGAGTGCCCCGTTCTGATGTTGTCCCACTTTGTCAGAGACTGTCTATCAGGCCTATCTACAGGATTTGCTGTATCGACAGCATGGTGCCAGCGATAGAGTTGCTGAGTGTTCTTTTACATGTGCTAAAGTGCATACAGCTCCTCGCGGGGTTTCCGGTACTGGAACTGATCCACAGGTCTAATACCGAAACCAGTGATACTGAAAACTAAAGTTCCAAAACTGATTCTGAAAGTATGTTGGAATAGTAAAAGTAAAAAGGTAAAGGAGTCCCATAACCTATAAGGTCGTAGGGGAGCGAGGCGTCAGAGACCTCACTTCTCTAGGGCCAGCATATTGAGGGCGGCGCCCATCTCCTCTCCCTCGCTGCTTTACCTTCCCTGACCCTAAAGAGGGCAGGTACCCATTTACAGCTGGGTGAACTGAGGGAACTGTACTGAAGCCAAGGCGCGCAAACGGTCACCCATCCAACTGGTAACCACGCTCGACGCTGCTTAACTTGACTGGGGGAAAGCGAGTGCTCTGACCACTGAGCTATCCCGTCCCCCCTGTTGGAATAGGGAGGAAAAACAAACACCTCGTCCTCTGAGTGACAATGGAAAGTGAGAAGTCCTGGCCGGGCAATGCGCATCACTCTAACCACCAGGCTATCCCGCCTCCCTTTACAAAAAAATATTATTTATTCTTTTATATCGAGGATAAGTGTGTGGTGTGTAGTGTGAGTGTGTGTGGTGGGTGTGGGTGTGTGTGAGTGTGTGTGTGTGGTGTGGTGGAT
Organism: Rapana venosa; assembly: GCA_028751875.1. NCBI lineage: Eukaryota > Metazoa > Mollusca > Gastropoda > Neogastropoda > Muricidae > Rapana > Rapana venosa. Next base: position 1,844,550 of record CM054157.1, read on the forward strand.
GTGTAGTGTGTGATGCGTTGTGTGTGTGTATGTGTGTGAAATGTGTGTTTGTGTGTGCGTGTTTGTCCTTGTGTGATGTTTGTTGTGTGTGTGTGTGAAGATGGTGTGTGTGTGTAGATGTTGTGATGTTGTGTGTTAATGTGTAGTGTGTTGCGTGTGTGTTTGTTGTGTAGTGTACGTGTTTGGTGTTGTGTGTATGTGTGTGTGTTGAGTATGTGTTGTGAGTGTGTGTGGTGTGTTGTGTAGGACGTGTGTCGTGTTGTGTGTGTGCGTGTGTGTGTTGTGTACGTGTGTGTCTGTTGTGGTGTGTGTTAGGTGTGTGGTGTGTGGTGTGTGTGATGTAGTGTGTGTGTGTGTGTCGTGTGTGTGTGTAGTGTGTGTGTTGTGTTGTGGTGTGAGTGTGTGTGGTAGTCTGTGTGTTGTGTGTGTGGTAACGTGTGTGTTGTGTGGCGGTTGTGCTGTAGGTGTGTAGGTGTGTGTGTGTGTGTGTTGTGTACGTATGTGTGTTGTGTGTGTGTGTGTGTGTGTGTGTGAAATTGTTGTGTGTGTTGTTGTGTTGTGTGTGGTGTGTGTACGTGTGTGTGTTGTGTGTTGTGTGTGTGTGTAGGTGTGTGGTGTGTGTGTAGTGTGTGTAGGTGTGTGTGGTGTGTGTTTGTGTGTAGGTGTGTGTGTGTAGGTGTGTGTGTGTAGGTGTGTGTGTGTAGGTGTGTGTGGTACGTGTGTGTGTGTGTGGTTGTGTGTGTGTGTGTGTTGTGTGTTGTGTGTGGTGTGTGTGTGGTGTGTGTGGTGTGTGTGTGTGTGTTGTGTGTGCGTGTTTCATGGAAAATATGCAGATATGCACAACAGGACTGCTTGTTAACTGCAGGCACAAAATTGCTAAAAAGCAATAAACGTCCTATGGTGTGTCATTTACATCTGGTCCTAAACATGTGTTCCCCTTTTAATAGTACTGCTGTAAATACAGCCTATGGAAAACTTATGGAGTATAAAACCCAACAAAAAACCAAAAACAATAACAAAAAACCCCAAAACAAAACAGCAACAAAAAAATCCAACAAAAAACAAACACAACCACCACTACAATAAAAACTCCACACACAAAAACCCCACTGCTCTTTAAAAAAAACCCCACCACCCTAAACTTTACATGTTGTATTTCAATGTACTATATTGTATACCACTTTAAGTCACGGCAGATTTCTCTGCGAGAAATTTGGGCTGTTCTTCCCGGGGAGAACGCGTCGCCACAAGAGCTGCGCCACTCATAATTTTTTCTTACTTTTCCTGTCTGCAATTGTATTTGTTTTCCTATGAGAGTGGCTTTTTTTCTTCAGAATTTTGTCAGGGGCAACTCTCTTGTTACTGTGGCTTCTTTTACGTGCGCTGATTGTGCGTTACTCTCGACTTATTGTCTCATCCGAAAGACTAGCACCCAGTCCATCACTCCCGGTTCTAGTGGATGAGGGAAACGTTTCTGGCACAAACGGGGATCAAACGATCACACGCTTCTTCGAACCCGGAGTTTTCGCTTTCTAGGCAGGTGCGTTACCTCTAAGACCAGCGACCCACTACAAGAAAGAAACAGACAGACAGACAGAATATCATGACTTGTTCATAGTGATGAACTGCCTGAACTGTAGCCTGGGGAAAGAGTTAGGGATGGGCGTGGGCGAAAGGGGGGTGGGGGTGCGACGACTGATGACTTTTTTTGTTTTAACATGTTAACAAAGAAACACAACACAACACAACACACACACACACTGTCTAATATCATTTACAATAAACAGACGTCAATGACAAGAACGGACGAACACACACGCACGCACGCACACACGCACGTACGCACGCACGCATGCAAACACACACACACACACACACACGCACGTACGCACGCACGCATGCAAACACACACACACTCGCGCGCATGAAAAGGTCAGGGTACACAAAAAAGCATCACCTATTTGAAGCCGTGCCATCTTCCCGTTTTCTAACAACTATGTTTCACCAATGTTTGTTTATTCGTCTTATCTCAACGGGTAAGTCACAAAGTATCTGTACTTGGTTGTGACAAGATTTGAATGACTGGATAAAATAGGAACAGACTCATTAAGACATTTTTATAGTAGTCTACTTCTATTCAGGAACATTGTGAAAATCAGCAGGTTTTTAATAAATAGCTTATTTCATGGAGTTGCAATTCTGGCAATCAGTGCAGCATTAATATGCCTGCTTTCTCCTGTCAGGTGAGGTAACGGTCTGTGTCAAAAGGTTTACTGGGTATCTGTTGATGTTATGTTACAGACATAGAGGATGACGAGGAGAAAAAGCCATTGGGGTCCAAGTATCATTAGCATCTAAGTATCATTAGTGTCCAAGAATCATTAGCATCCAAGCATCCAAGTATCATTAGCGTCCAAGTATCATTATTGTCCAAGCATCATTATTGTCCAAGTATCATTAGTATCCAAGTATCATTAGCATCCAAGTATCATTAGCGTCCAAGTATCATTAGCATCCAAGTATCATTAGTGTCCAAGTATCATTATCATTAGCATCCAAATATCATTATTGTCCAAGTATCATTAGTATCCAAGTATCATTATTGTCCAAGTATCATTAGCATAGTAGTGTCATTAGTATCCAAGTATCATTACTATCCGAGTATCTTTAGCATCCAAGTATCATTAGGGTCCAAGTATCATTAGTATCCAAATATCATTAGCATCCAAATATCATTAGTGTCCAAGTATCAGTGTCCAAATATCATTAGCATCAAAATATCATTGGCATCCAAGTATCCTTATTTATTTTTAATTATTTATTTTATTCTTTTATATCGAGGATAATAGAACAAGCAGTTATGTGCTTTTTTTTTTACATCCAGTCCCTGTGTATGTGGATTTGTGAATTATGTCATCTGTTCCCACCGGCACAGAATGACCTACTCTTACGAAAAGCGGAACAGGATTTAACGAGTGCGCAAGATGTTCTGCGTGCGTTCGCACACGGGGCCTCGGTTTATAGTCTCATCCGAGGGACTTTGGGGGAGAGTGGAGTCTGCACTGATGTTAACTCTAGAGGAAAATTTCCCCTTGAACGGGAATCGAACCCGGGTCGTCAGATTGCGAGCGCAATGTTCTGACCACCATTAGTGTTTAAGTATCATTAGCATCCCAGTATCAGTAGTGTCCAAGTACATTAGCGTCCAAGTATCATTAGCATCCAAGTATCATAAGTGTCCAAGTGTCATTAGCATAGTAGCGTTATTAGTGTCCAAGTATCATTAGTATCCAAGCATCATTAGTATCCAAGTATCATTAGTTTCCAAATATCATTAGTATCCAAGTATCATTAGCGTCTAAATACCATCAGCATCCAAACATCATTAGTATCTAAGTATCATTATTGTCCAAGTATCATTAGTATCCAAATATCATTAGCATCCAAGTATCATTAGCATCCAAGTATCATTAGTATCCAAGTACCATTAGTACCCAAGTATCATTAGTATCCAAATATCATTAGCATCCAAGTATCATTAGCATCCAAGTATCATCAGTATCCAAGTATCATTAGTATCCAAGTATCATTAGCATCCAAGTATCATTAGCATCCAAGTATTATTAGCATCCAAGTATTATTAGTGTCCAAATATCATTAGCATCCATATTTCATTAGGGTCCAAGTATCATTAAACGTCCAAACATATTCGAACAGGGCTTTTGACGTGATGCAAACTAAAAATATGTGTAGACCATCATGTTCTTCTTTCTGGACAACAACTGTCATGGCGAAAATCACTGGGCCTACTTTTATGACATGATTTACAATTTTACAAATCTTACGAAAATTTAAAAAATTGCAATATTACGACAATTAACATTATCATACACACCTTTCGACAGAAATAACCTCCACTACAAAAAGCACGTCATACCTGTTGCTGAGTGTTGACATTTGGCCAAACCAATACTTTTCCAAGGCAACACAATGAATGAAAAAGCACAGGCACATGAAAGCTTTAAACTACTTTGAGTTTCCCAGAGCCAGGGGCGGGTTTGAAAGATAAGGGCCATGGAAGTTTTATATGACTTCAAGTTTGTACGAGTTAGTTCCAAACCGTTCGAAAGTTTTTTCTAGGTTAAATTTATAACCGTTTATGGGACTGAAGACGGAATGTAGGGTAGAAGCTGTGTTGTATCTTGTACTGGACTAACTAGCCCACGTGAGGTTTGGTACACTTGGGTAAAGTATCCTATAGTATCGGACCTACAAGCCCACATACAGCAGTCTGCATGAGAACACACACACACACACATTCTCTCTCACACCTCTCCCTCTCTTTCTCCCTCTCTCTTACACACACTCACACACACTCTCACGCACACACACACATACTCTCTCTCTCACACACACACACACATCAGAACGGGAAATTTCAAGCAACACAAGAACATTTAGTAAAACAAAGCAACAAAGCAATATACGCCTTTAAAAGGGCAATTCATGGACAAAATTTAAAGACTACTATAATAATGCGTTTATTCGACTCACTGATAACCCCTGTTTTAACCTATGGAGCAGAAGTTTGGTTTCCTTTTTGTTTTAATGGGGATACAGAATTTCATATTGATAAACTGTTCAAGGCATGCTTATACAATCAGTTTTGTATGAGAATTTTCATGTAAAATTTTGTAAACAAATGATAGGAGTTCATAAAAAAGCATTAGTACTACCCACTTTGGGTGAATTAGGGAGATTTCCACTGACCCTTAAAATCATATGCCAGATAATATCCTTTTGGATTCATTTGACAGAATCAAAACCAGACTCTTATATTAGAATAGTATACGATTATTTGTATCAGAAGAATACATACAATAAATGGATAAACACAGTGAAAAATATTCTGTACACAATTGGATTCAAACATGTCTGGAAGAACCAAAGCACTCTTAATGTTCATCGGTTGAGTTATGCTGTTAGAAGAAAACTTGAGGACATGTATAAAACATTTTGGATCTACCAAAGAAAGAGTTTGCAAAACTAAAATTTTATGATTTTGCTACCAAAGAATACAGATTGGAACCATACTTAGTAAACTATGAAAACAAAACTCATAAGAAGACATATTGTAAATTTCGCACAAGCTGTCACAATTTAATGATAGAGAAAGGGAGACACCAAAATATATCCAGAGAGGACAGAAAATGTAGACACTGTAACAAAATTGAAGATGAATTTCATTTACTTGATGAATGCATTTTATATGATGAACTCAGAAATAATTTGTTATTAAAAATCAAAACGAGAGACAAAGAACGCAAAAACTGTGTACATAAATTAAGTGACATAATCACAGTTGATATATATCAAGCTGATATCATCAGATATGTGTATGAGTGTTTTGAAAAAAGAGAGAAAGAGAAGTAGAATACAACATGTTTTTTAGTGTACATCACTTTTAGCCAAAATAGATAATTATAGTTGATGTTTTTGTTGTGTCAAATAAGTCTACATGACTTAAATGGCAATAAAATATTCTGAATCTGAATCTGAATCTGAATCACACTCTCTCTCTCTCTCTCTCCTCTCTCTCTCTCTCTCACTCTCTCTCTCCTCTCTCTCTCTCTCTCTCTCTCTCTCTCTCTCACACACACACACACACACACACACACACACACACACACACACACCACACTCACACCTAAAGAAACATTTGTAATTACGCTGTAATTTCCAGCAAGAATATTTATTGAAAATTTCACATACAATTTCATTGGATGGTCTAATATAGCATTCTAGAATGTTCTTTTTATTATTTCAGTTATTGCTTATTGGTTCCTGATGTTCATCCTTGCTATTACTTTGTGTTCAGTTTGAAACTGAGTTCATGTCAGAGCTTAAAGTCGTATCCATTTATAGAGAGCTCTTTTGAGTTGTTGGTTTTGTTTTTTTTCATTACGTTAAATGCATCATGTGATTTTTCTTGTATTTATTTGTATTTACAAAAGAAAGTCGTGTATAACCCCCCTTGTCAATAGGCCACATTGGGCAATGACAATAAATTGGTCAAAGCGTCAAAGCGTCTCTCTCTCTCTCTCTTTTCTCTCTCTCTCTCTTTCTCTCACACAGCTCTCTACTCTCACACACCTCTCTCTCTCCCTCATCACACACAACTCTCTCCTTACACACACACACCACATCACACACACTCTCCTCTCCACACACACACACACACACAACTCTCTCTCTCTCCCTTCTCACACACATACTCCTCTCTACACACACAACACTCACACACACTCTCCCTCACACATCACTCCACACACACACACACACACACACACACACACACAACACACACACACACACACACACTCTCTCTCTCTCTCCTTTCTCTTACACGCACACACAGCCTCAAACACACACACACCACCCTCTCTCTACTTCTCTCCTCACACACACAGCTCCACACACACAAACACACCACACACCCCACTCTCTCTCTCACGCACCACACACGCGCGCAACCCCCCCCCCCCCCCCCCCCCCCCCCCCTACAAGAAATATAGTTTGCTTTGAGTCTGTGCTTATTGGTTTGGTTAGTTGTCTTGTCTTTACACAATCAAAGCGATGTTTATCAACAATGTTACTTGTTTAACTAGTTGTCTTTTCTTTACACAACCAAAGCGATGTTTATCAACAATTTTACTTGTTTAATTAGTTCTTTTCTTTACACAACCAACAATTTTACTGGTTTAATTAGTTGTCTTTTCTTTACACAATCAAAGCGATGTTTCTTTACTGGTTTGGTCAGTTTTCTTTTCTTTATATGACCACAGTGAAAAAGGTAAAGGTGTCCCATAACCTGTGTGGTTGTAGGGGAGCGAGGCATCAGAGACCTCAACTTCT
>CM054157.1:1858964-1863964 GCA_028751875.1 Rapana venosa
CCAACACAAAGTCTGTAAATTATTTCTTTACAATTAAAAGGATGTGTTTGAATCAACAAGATAAAATTCATAGCTAGGGAAATACTAAAAAAAACATCAATGCATTTCTAATCATGACATTTTACTTTGACCTCGATAACTTCAGAAACATCTCAAAGCCACGTTCTTCCCAAATGCTAATATTTCTCTCAAGAACATTATAGTATCACATATCAACATATAACCCCTAATAATCAAAGCACAATCAATAAGAATTTGACACACCTAAAAAAAAAAAGAACTGGATCATAGCCCCAACCATTTGGGTGGACAGCACATGCTGCCTCTAGGCCAACTATGAACCTGTCTTAGCTGGTGACTGTCAACTCTCTCATGATCAGCTGGGAACTGCCAGGTGTCTCAAGTTGACAGGAAGTCTCAGGAAAATGTTGAGATTCCTACACCTTCTTCCTTACTATTAAAATTGTCTAAACATTTATACATTTTAATACAAACCAAAAATACTTTTTAAAATATCCAAAATACCACTAAAAAACTAACATTCCATCTTTTTGGTTAACTTAGAAATATTTAAAGTTTTTGTACTATTTCGATTGGCTTGCACTTCATGGAGTGCGTGCTTTGTCACAGGTCAGTCCCTGTTTTTGTTGGTTACCCCCTAAGATTCCCCCCTTTCCTGGACAAATTTGTGGTGGGTTACACAAATCAAACAAAAGTTTTCTGTTCATAGTTACGTTACATTACATTTTCCCTGCAACGTTCTCTTTTGGCGGCCAGGTGGAGAGTGATATATTAACTGAACACTGGGATGCACACAGGATGCCCAATCTGCAGTGTTATTTTCGCACCCAAAACGCATAACTATCAGAGCAGGGGGTTTTGAGTGTTTTTTTTCTTCTAAAATATACATTGAAGTGTTCATTATCCTTTATAACCTTTTTTGTACCCAGGGGAAACTTAATTAAGCGGGATGGCTGGCGTCCTCAGCACAGTCTGGTGTTAATGGCTGTCAGGAATAATGATATTAGTAGGGCGTCCTCAGAACAGCCTGGTGTTAATGGCTGTCAGGAATAATGATATTAGTAGGGCGTCCTCAGAACAGTCTGGTGTTAATGGCTGTCAGGAATAATGATATTAGTAAGGGTGTCCTCAGCACAGTCTGGTGTTAATGGCTGTCAGGAATAATGATATCAGTAAGGGTGTCCTCAGCACAGCCTTGTGTTAATGGCTGTCAGGAATAATGATATCAGTAAGGTACTCCGTTAGTCAATGTTTTTTTCTCTTTTTTTCCAGAGTGGCGGTGTTACATAGTTTTAGGGATTAGTGGTGTTCAATTTGAACTGAAAGTGAATGTTACTGGAGTTGCTGGAACTGATATAAGGTAACAGCCCAAGTATGACCTTTGTGGTCCATGTGGCTATAAACAACACACAATATGAAATGCTGTTGCATGTTCCCCAACTTGATTAACACACTGGAAGTCACAGCACTCAGACTAATATACGCACTCACTGTGAGATTGTAAGTACTTAGTGGATGAAAATTGTGCGTGTATGACTGTTTCACGTACCTTGCCATAATAATAGGCAGTCATACTCCTACTTCAGATGATTCTTTTCTCTTTCAGTGGAGGAGAGAGCAGGTGGTTACGCTAAGAGCATGTAATGGACGGAGGCTAGACAATCTATACATGATACCATGTCAGACCGTACCAGTGTTCTAATGCAGGCACACCACTTAGCTGCCTGCCCTCAGTACCTGACACAGCTTTACTACGACTGGCATGGACAGGTGAACAGACTACAGCCGTTACCTATACTGCAAAACAGCCTAGGTAGGTGTACACCATCTGAAAGAAACTATGTTGCTCTGCTGACATGACAGGGCTAGTCCATACAGACGCAAGCTACTTACAACCTGTGAGTTAGACACACACATATCTTTTGTCACAGCCATTAGGGGAGAACACTTTGGGACACCTTGGCTGTCAGGCTTTTAGGAGGAGGTATCAGATTGAACGGAATGTGTCCCGGACACTTGGACTAGTTATTATACCTCATGCCCATCAAGCAGAGGTGTGGTTTTTGTGGTTTGGTTTGGTTCTTTGCTTTGGTTTGGTTTTTGTCCATTCACTACTTGGTGATATAGACACACGCGCATTCAAACCAACACCCCCCCCCCCCCTCTCTCCTCTCTCTCTCCTCATCTTCGGGGGGTGTTGGTTTCGGGGGTGTTTGGTTTGAATGCGTCGGTGTGTCTATATCACCAAGTAGTGGAATGGACAAAAACAAAACCAAAACATTTATTGTAAAGTAGTGTTTGGGTATGTTGTTCTTCTGATTTAGTTTTCAGTTGGGGATTTTCTTGGGGGATTTTTGGGGTGTGTTGGTTTTTTTTTTGGGTTTTTTTTTTTTTTTTTTTTTGTGTGTGGTGGGGGGGGGGGGGGGGGGGTGTTTGTTTGTTGTTGTTGGTGGTGGGTTTTTTTTTGGGGGAGGTTTCTTATGTGGTTGTTTCTCCCTATAATAATATTTTTCTAACGGAGTTTTTTCGTTGATGCTATTTGTTCGTTTTTAGTTGTTGTTTTTTGGCTTGATTCTGTTGTGTTTATGTCGGTTTTGGGTTCTGATTGTGGGTTTTACTGTCCTCTGTGTGTGTGTGTGGTTTGTGTGTGTGTGTGTGTGTGTGGTGGTGTGTGCTGTGCGTGCGCGCGCGCGCGCGAGTGCGTGTGTGTATGTATGTGTGTGAAAACTTACAAAAAGATATGAATGACACTGTTCTTATATCTTCTCCTGCTGGCCTTCTCCTCTTCTTCTTCTTTTTCTTGTTCATCATCATCATCATCATCATCATCATCGTCATCATCATCATCATCATCGTCGTCATCATCTCTTTCTCTCCATCTTTCTGTTCTTTCCACTTTTTCTATCTCGCCTTTTGTTCATTCTTTCCTACCTTCCACTCTTTCTTTTCGTCTCTTTTCCCTTCTCACTTCTACTCCTCCTCTTCCTCCTTCCTCTTTTACCTCCTCCTCCTCCTCCACTTCTCCTTTACGTTACAATCAAACTCCACTTAGGCTATTGTTTTGTAGCTGATTTACACCTCCATTATGCGGTCGGGGCTACACACTTATGGCTGCTTTATGAAGCGGTTCCATTGCGTGCTGTAGAAACTACACAAGCAGGCCTACAGGCGGCACACCAGTGGCCTTGCGGTAACAACTGTCCAGAATGCTAGAAGTCGCGGGTTCGATCCCGCTTAGAATTTCTCATTTGAGATGGAAAAGTAGTCTAAAGTCTTTTCAGTCATTGTTGGGCGTTCCACGGCTCAACACCCTGGACGGTAACCCAGAACACGCATGGCCTCATTTATAACAAGGAGCAATCACTGTCATACACACTGGATGGGAAGTTTAGGGATATTTGGCTGTTTTCAAGCACTTTGCCATACAGGCAGCCGTACTCCGACTTCACTGAGGGTTTTTTCTCCTTTAACAGGAAGTACAAGTTGTTGTGCACAGAGCCTGTCGTGAATGAAGACAGCTTTCTACAATTTCAAAGCATAACAACGTAGTGTAGACTTCAGCATTTAGCTAATAATAATAATAATAATATATGGAATTTATGTAGCGCTGAATCTTGTAAAGCAACAAATCAAAGCGCTCATCAATAACTAACAATACTTGATATAACCTGGCCAACAATCTTTTCTGAAGTATAACTTTTCCCCAGAAAATTTCTCGGGGAAAGCCAAATTTGGCGATTCCAATCCTTTCTGAGGAAAGGGAATACATGCTGGGCAATTTCGTGTCATCCTGGTCATAGATGGCATAACCTTCAAACAGAAATGGATGGGCTTTAACGTGCACGACAGATGTTAAGCGCGCGTTGGAACACGGGGCTTCTGTGTACAGTCTGACGTGAAGGACTTGCCGGGAAACGGAGGAGGAGGCAGTGTTCATTCCACAGGAGATTCCCCTCACATGGCATATTATAGGCGCCTGAGCGGAGATTTGAACCCGCGCCTTCACATTCTTGTCAGATCACGGTGTTGACGCTCTGTACACTCTGCCATGCCACCTCTCTGTCTGTCTGTCTCTGCCACTCTGCCTCCTTTCTGTCTCTGTCCGTACGTCAGTCAGTCCGACTCTCTCTCTCTCTCTCTCTCTCTCTCTCTCTCTCTCTCTCTCTCTCTCTCTCTCTCTCTCTCCGTCTCACTCTCTCTCTCTCTCTCTCTCTCTCTCTCTCTCTCTCTCTCTCTCTTCTTTCTCTCTCTTTGTTTCACTAAACACATTGTTTATGAAATCTAACACAGAACACCTTCACACCTATTAAATACTTAACTGCGAAAACGACATAAAAAGCTATAACAACAACAAAAACAACAACCACACAACACCACCAAACCACACACACACATGGTTAAACACATTCTTTTCAAAACACATTCTCTCCAACAACAACAACGACGAAATTATAGACACCTCTCTTTATAAAAAAAAAGATAAGTGATTTAAAAAAAAAAAAATTTCAAAAAGCCTCCACATCGACAGCTTGACTTAAGTTCTAACTTAACTTCCGAAGAAGTCACTAGGGCAGTGCACTGCAGTTTTCAGGCAGGCAGGCAGGCAGGCAGGCAATGAATGTGTCTTGGGCATGTAGACACGACACAACGATCAATAAAGACTTCAGCCTGTACTCTACATAATAATATACAGTAACACAGACACACACAGACAGACACACAGAGACAGACAGAGTCCTGGGGCCACCACAGCCATACCTGCACCATGCTTCTGACCATTGCTGCTTGTGCTAACACGCATAAAGTCTCTGCCGCTATGGCACACAATTATGAGATATGATGGGGGGTTGTAAAATGCTAATTTAAGTCAGAAGGGCTTATTAAAAAAATATATATATAATAATAATAATAATAATGTATAGAATTTATATAGCGCTAAATCTTGTAAAGATATATATATATATATATATATATATATA
>CM054157.1:1866464-1876464 GCA_028751875.1 Rapana venosa
TATAGCAAGGAATGACTGTAGTATAGCAGGAATGACTGTAGTATAGCAGGGAATGACTGTAGTATAGCAGGAGGGAATGACTGTAGTATAGCAGGGAATGACTGTAGTATAGCAGGAGGGAATGACTGTAGTATAGCAGGAGGGAATGACTGTAGTATAGCAGGGAATGACTGTAGTATAGCAGGGAATGACTGTAGTATAGCAGGAGGGAATGACTGTAGTATAGCAGGAGGGAATGACTGTAGTATAGCAGGAGGGAATGACTGTAGTATAGCAGGAGGGAATGACTGTAGTATAGCAGGAGGGAATGACTGTAGTATAGCAGGAGGGAATGACTGTAGTATAGCAGGGAATGACTGTAGTATAGCAAGGAATGACTGTAGTATAGCAGGAGGGAATGACTGTAGTATAGCAGGGAATGACTGTAGTATAGCAGGAATGACTGTAGTATAGCAGGGAATGACTGTAGCATAGCAGGGAATGACTGTAGTATAGCAGGAGGGAATGACTGTAGTATAGCAGGGAATGACTGTAGTATAGCAGGGAATGACTGTAGTATAGCAGGTAATGACTGTAGTATAGCAGGTAACGACTGTAGTATAGCAGGGAATGACTGTAGTATAGCAGGGAATGACTGTAGTATAGCAGGGAATGACTGTAGTATAGCAGGGAATGACTGTAGTATAGCAGGTAACGACTGTAGTATAGCAGGGAATGACTGTAGTATAGCAGGGAATGACTGTAGTATAGCAGGGAATGACTGTAGTATAGCAGGGAATGACTGTAGTATAGCAGGGAATGACTGTAGTATAGCAGGAAACGTATCGTTAGTATAGCAGGGAATGACTGTAGTATAGCAGGGAATGACTGTAGTATAGCAGGGAATGACTGTAGTATAGCAGGAGGGAGCGACTGTAGTATAGCAGGAGGGAATGACTGTAGTATAGCAGGAATGACTGTAGTATAGCAGGGAATGACTGTAGTATAGCAGGAATGACTGTAGTATAGCAGGGAATGACTGTAGTATAGCAGGGAATGACTGTAGTATAGCAGGGAATGACTGTAGTATAGCAGGAGGGAGCGACTGTAGTATAGCAGGAGGGAATGACTGTAGTATAGCAGGAGGGAATGACTGTAGTATAGCAGGGAATGACTGTAGTATAGCAGGAGGGAATGACTGCAGTGTAGCAGGAGGGAATGACTGTAGTATAGCAGGAGGGAATGACTGTAGTATAGCAGGAGGGAATGACTGTAGTAGAGCAGGAGGGAATGACTGTAGTATAGCAGGAGGGAATGACTGTAGTATAGCAGGGAATGACTGTAGTATAAGAGGGATGACTGTAGTATAGCAGGGAATGACTGTAGTATAGCAGGAATGACTGTAGTATAGCAGGAGGGAATGACTGTAGTATAGCAGGAGGGGATGACTGTAGTATAGCAGGGAATGACTGTAGTATAGCAGGAGGGAATGACTGTAGTATAGCAGGGAATGACTGTAGTATAGCAGGAATGACTGTAGTATAGCAGTGAATGACTGTAGTATAGCAGGAGGGAATGACTGTGGTATAGCAGGAGGGAATGACTGTAGTATAGCAGGGAATGACTGTAGTATAGCAGGAATGACTGTAGTATAGCAGTGAATGACTGTAGTATAGCAGGGGGGAATGACTGTAGTATAGCAGGGACGACTGTAGTATAGCAGGAGGGAATGACTGTAGTATAGCAGGGAATGACTGTAGTATAGCAGGAGGGAATGACTGTAGTATAGCAGGAGGGAATGACTGTAGTATAGCAGGGAATGACTGTAGTATAGCAGGAGGGAATGACTGTAGTATAGTAGGAGGGAATGACTGTAGTATAGCAGGAGGGAATGACTGTAGTATAGCAGGGAATGACTGTAGTATAGCAGGGAATGACTGTAGTATAGCAGGGGGGAATGACTGTAGTATAGCAGGGGGGAATGACTGTAGTATAGCAGGAGGGAATGACTGTAGTATAGCAGGGAATGACTGTAGTATAGCAGGGAATGACTGTAGTATAGCAGGGAATGACTGTAGTATAGCAGGAGGGAATGACTGTAGTATAGCAGGGGGGAATGACTGTAATATAGCAGGAGGGAATGACTGTAGTATAGCAGGGAATGACTGTAGTATAGCAGGAGGGAACGACTGTAGTATAGCAGGGGGGAATGACTGTAGTATAGCAGGAGGGAATGACTGTAGTATAGCAGGGAATGACTGTAGTATAGCAGGGGGGAATGACTGATTTTTCCAAAGCATTCCGGTGCTGACAGCCCTGACGAGGAAGCACAACAGAGGCATAGCTGGCGGCCAAGCTAATGACTGGACACTGGCTAATGGATGGAACATGATCCCCTGTCATCGCTTTGACACACAACACGTAGGTCTAGCTAGTCTTATCTACCTAGCCTGGGAGTCATGGATGACTGACCAGCCCGCGCCCTCTCCTCTCACTCTTTTTTTTTCTGTCTTCCGCCTATCACTGCGCGCGCGCGTGTGTTGTGTGTGTGTGTGTGTGTGTGTTTATTTATTTATTTATTTATTCTTTTATATCGAGGATAATGGAATGAGCACTCATGTGCTTTTTTTACATCCAGTCCCCGTGTCTATGCGGTTTTGTAAATTTTGTCATCTGTTTCCACCGGCACACAATGGCCTACTCTTCCGAAAAGCGGAACAGGATTTAACGTGTGCGCAAGATGTTCTGCGTACGTTCGAACACGGGTGTGATTGAGTGGTGTGGGAGAGAGGAGAGAGAGAGAGAGAGAGAGAGAGAGAGAGGAGAGAGAGATGAGAGAGAAGAGAGAGAGAGAGAGAGAGAGAGAGAGAGAAAGAGGGATGTTCACAGTTGTATGATTATGTATGTAGTTTCATGTGTCTATCTTGCAGGCTTTTAATTTCTTTTCAAAGCTGTTAATGAATCGGAGAGATATCTGTTCAAGTTTGTTCTCTCTCTCTCTCTCTCTCTCTCTCTCTCTCTCTCTCTCTCTCTCTCTCTCTCTCTATCTCTCTCTCTCTTTAACTATCATGATAAATCCCTGAAGGCGGGGACTGGATATTATAAAATAAAGCACATGGGTGATTCATTATCCTCGAAATAAAAGAATTTCAATTGAATTGATCTGATCTTATCTGATTTGATTTATTTGCTCTCTCTCTCTCTCTCTCTCTCTCTCTCTCTCTCTCTCTCTCTCTCTGTGTCATCATGTTTAAATGTCAAGGGTTATCTACTTGCCCTGTTTAACTATTGCCCTGTGCAGTGTCAACTGGGCTATTGAACTACTGAATCACGCCACCGCAAACAAAACTTACGTGTGTGTGCACGCACGCACGCACGCGCGCACACACTACTCGCACGTTTGGTTTGCGGTGGCGTGAGTGTGTGTGTGTGTGTGTGTGTGTGTGTGTGCGCATGTATGCGTCCCGTGCGTGTATCAGAGTGCGTACTCTCCTCTGAGTCAGCAACAGTGTCTGTTATCTGTGTCTCTACGTTAAGTATGAGCCGCGCGCGCGCGCTGTGTATGTGTGTGTGTGTGTGTGTGTGTGGGGGTGGGGTGTGGTGTTGTGTGGTGGGTGTTGTGTGTGTGTGTGTGTGGGGGGTGATTGTTGTGTGTGTGTGTGGGGGGGGGGGGGGGGGGGTTTGTGTGTGTGTGTGGGGGGGTGTTTGTGGTGTGTGTGTGTGGTGGGGGGGGGGGAGGTGTTTGTGTGTGTGTGTGTGTGTGTGTGTTTGTGTGTGTGTGTGTGAGAGAGAGAGGGAGAGAGAGAGAGAGAGAGAGAGAGAGAGAGAGAGAGAGAGAGAGAGAGAGAGAGAGAGAGTTTGTGTCTGTATGTCTGCATGTGTAAAAAAACATGTGTATGCGCGTCTACACCCCCTCCTCTCCTCCCCCCCCCCCCCCCCCCCCCCCCCCCACACACACACAGTTTACTGTTAGTACACCTAAGCTTGTGTAAGTCGGTGTGGCTGCGCGCGCATACGCATGCATAGATGTGTCCGCTTTGAGACGTATCTGATATGGGCACAGCAAAACCAGAATTCAGTATTTTGACACTGTACATCCATTAAAGTTTCGGAGCTGCAACAGCTGTATGACAGTAAGGAATAAATACCTACATCAGTAATATCGGTAACACACTTGCTTATCTCCCTTCCGCTCGCTCCGAGGTTTAACAATGCGCCAATTTGCGCATAAATGCGACCGTGTTCGCCCTACATTAAGGAAGCCGGGGACGGGATAGCTCAGTGGTCGGAGCACTCGCTTTCCCCCAGCCAAGTTAAGCAGCGTCGAGCGTGGTTACCAGTTGGATGGGTGACCGTTTGCGCGCCTTGGCTTCAGTACAGTTCCCCCAGTTCACCCAGCTGTAAATGGGTACCTGCCCTCTTTAGGGTCAGGGAAGGTAAAGCAGCGAGGGAGAGGAGATGGGCGCCGCCCTCAATATGCTGGCCCTAGAGAAGTGAGGTCTCTGACGCCTCGCTCCCCTACGACCTTATAGGTTATGGGACTCCTTTACCTGTACCTGTAAGGTAGCCGCATTACCACTTGGTGATGTTGTCTGAACGCGACACCAGAGCGCATGTGTTTTCTTTTTTCTAGAAGTAGTCCTCCGTTGCTAATGGCTTCCTCCGCCGAGAGCAGCAACAGGCTTTAACGTGTGGGCAAGATGTGCTGCGAGCGAAACTTTCGCACACGGGCCTCGGTTTACAGTCTCATCCGAAGGCGCTTTTGGGGAGAATGGAGTCTGCACTGATGTTAACTCCAGGGGAAAATATCCCCCTTGAACGGGTGTGTCAGTGGTGGCTCGATACCCACACTCTTTTTCTTTTCTCCCATCCACTAGACCGTGAGTAGTGGTGGCCTGGGTGCTAGTCTTTCGGATGAGACGATACATTTAGCGCACGAAAAAGAACCCACGGTAACGAAGAGTTGTCCCTGGCATAAATTCTGTACAAAACAAAGCCGCTCTAATATTGGGGGAAAATGCATATGCAGACAGGAAAAGAAAGAAAAATGGGTGGCGCTGCTTTTGTGGCGACGTTCTCTCGGGGAAAGCAGTCCGAATTTCACGCAGAGAAATCTGCCGTGATCTAAAGTGATATACAATACAATACAATGCAATGCAATACAATGCAATAAAATAAAAAAAAAGAGGTAAAGGTAAAGGAGTCCCATAGCCTATAAGGTCGTAGGGGAGCGAGGTGTCAGAGACCTCACTTCTCTAGGGCCAGCATATTGAGGGCGGCGCCCATCTCCTCTCCCTCGCATGCTTTACCTCCCTGACCTAAAGAGGGCAGGTACCCATTTACAGCTGGGTGAACTGGGGGAACTGTACTGATACGAGCCATGGCGCGTCAAACGTCACCCATCCAATGGTAACCACGCTCGACGTGCTTAACTTGGTGGGGAAAGCGAGGCTCCGACCCTGAAACTATCCCTGACACAATCAATAATCACAATAAATACAATACAATATTAATGCAATGCAATTTTAGCAATAAAGCAATTACAATAAATGCAACGTTCAATCGGCCAGCCTACCTAACAATTAAGTATCCGCTAACCTCCACCCCCCCCCCCTACACACAACAACAACAACAAAGCCACCTACACCATGTAAAAAAAAAAAAAAAAGACATTAATAATAACAATAAGAGAAGTTAAGATGGCAGCAAACGCAGTAGTGTCACACTCATTACAAGTGTTGGGGTGATGTTGTTATGATTACTAACACGTGTAGTTACAGTCCTTATTGCTGGGCGTTTCCCAGATTAACTCTTGGAGGTCACCCAGAATAATAGAATATGCACTATGTTTCATTCATAACGCCTGGGAAGCACTGTAAGACCGAAAGTACACACTGGACAAGAAGTTTGTGGGGTATCGCTGTTTTCAAGTATCTCACCATATTAGACAACCATACTCCGACTTCAGAGATTGTTTTCCCTTGAAATGGAAAGTACTTTCAACTGTGTATGCTCTGTAAAAAGAATAATGGCTCCTGTCTAGAAGACGTCAAGACTAGAATAGGTATGTCCAAGCAAAATATGATCCAGTTAAACAATATTCTGAAATACTAAGGCACACCTGAAGATTTCAAAATAAGAATTGTCAAGGCACTTATCTGGCCTGTATTGCTGTATGGGTCAGAAGAGTTGACACTACGGAAATTGGAAAGCAACAAAATAAAGGCAGCTGAAATGTTCTACGGGCAACTTCTAAGAGTCTAATGGTCAGAAAGAAGAACAAATGAAACCATTCTTGACGAACTTTCAGTGCAAAGACAAATTTTAGTTGACACTAATAAGCGGGG
Source organism: Rapana venosa (assembly GCA_028751875.1). Lineage (NCBI taxonomy): Eukaryota > Metazoa > Mollusca > Gastropoda > Neogastropoda > Muricidae > Rapana > Rapana venosa. Next base: position 1,872,791 of record CM054157.1, read on the forward strand.
ATGTGTTGGGCAAGCAAACAAAACACACACAGACAAATCTCATGACGACAGTTCTCCAAGGTAAGGTTGAGAGCAGAAGGAAAAGAGGCAGACCACCAACATCCTACATTGCCAATTTCACTGAGGTCAGTGGTCTGGGAGGAGGGCTACAGGAGATGGTAGACCTCAGCAGAGACAGAGAGAGATGGTGAACCCTGGTGGCATTGTGTGGAGCTCCTACTTGACGACAGCAGCGATGGAGACAGGTGACAGGTGATGGAGAGGACAGGTTGTTAGCCTGAAAGCTTGTCAGGGATGGAGACAATCTCAATATGCAATTTCAAAACATAACAACATGTTGATAACACAGAACTTGTCACTTCACTTACATCAATACCTGACAACTATAAGTATCTGGGAACTTTTTTGACCACAAGTTAATCTGGGACGTTAACACTGTCGCTATTGTCAAAAAGGGACAACAACGTGTGTATTTTCTTAGGAAACTGAACTAATTTTTTTGTATACAAAAGGATTCTTTCCTTGTTTTACAAGTCTTACATAGAGAGTGTTCTCAGTTTTGCTTTCATTTGTTGGTACAATAACCTTAGTGTTAAAAACAAGAATGGCCTGCAGAGAATTGTAAGAATCTGCTCAAAAATAATTGGAAAAGAACAAAGAGATCTCATGGCGTTCTGCAATCAGCAGCTTGTACGCAAAGCCACTGCCATTTTGGCTGATCCCTCCCATGCTTTGTTTCCAGAATTTCAGTTGTTGCCTTCGGAACGCCGTTTTCAGTGCCCCATCAGCAAAACAGACAGAAAAAAATTATTTTGTGCCAGCAAGCATTCGAATTCTGAATTCACAATGATGTTGACAACCTAGATTTTACATTTCTCCGAATTACTTGCCTGATTGTCATTGCTAAGAGTGTAGTCAATACATAACTATGTATGTATGTATGTATGTATGTATGTATGTATGTATGTATGTATGTATGTATGTATGTATGTATGTATGTATGTATGTATGTATGTATGTGTGTGTGAGTGTGTGTGTGTGTGCGAGAATAAGTCTGTCTTCTAGTCAATGGTCTTAAAACATTGAATTCGTACATTGATGTATGGTGTGAGAGTGCGTAGGCGTGTTCGCACACGCACGCACGTGCGTGTGTACGTGTTGCATAATTATGTGCGTGCGTAAATAATAAGTTTTTATGTCTTCTAGTCAATGGGTTTTTTTGGGGGGGTTAACATTGTGTTCACAATTGATGTGTGTGTGTATGTGTGTGTGCGCATGCGCGTGTGTGTGTTTGTGTGTGTGAGTGTGTTCGTGACATTTGTATTTGAAGTCATTTTGGAATGTTTTAACCAATATGAAATATAGCTTTTTGATGCCTTTGAGATTTTTGATGCGTATCAATGTGCCTGTCAGTATTGCAATTGCCCTTCATGGGATGAGTAAAGTGTTTTTGACTTGACTTGACAAAGCTTGTGGTCAGGGCCACGTTCGCTATCTGTGATGTTCCACGTGTGCGTGTCCGGGTAATTCTGAACGTTACGGTTATTCAACATGTTTGGGTAATATTGTTCAGGGTATCCCACGTGTTCGGGTCATATTGTTATGTATGTGGTGTGATGTGATGGAATAGTGTGTTGTGCTGTTATGTTGTTTTACGTCGTTTTGTCATGTGTTGTATTGTGCGATGCTGTGATTATTGTATTGTAAAACAATGTATTTATTGTAATGTATTGCCTTGTTTGTGTGTGTGTGTGTGTGTCTTCAATTTTACGTCTGTTCACTTAAAGTGATATTAGACGAATTGCCTTGTTTGTATTGTATAAAGTGCTGCAGTTCATCATCATATTTTCCTGTATCATATTTTACTGAAGTGTATTGTAAACTTTTTTTTATCAAATAGATCTCTTTTGTATTCATGTACACTGCTTTAGAAAGCAAAGGTACAGCTGTTCCATAACCTAGGGAGTCGTTGGGGAGCGAGATATCATGACACCTCAGCTTCTCTAGGGGCCAGCATATTGAGGGCGACGCCCATCTTCTCTCCCTCGATACTTTACCTTCCCTGATCTTAAAGAGGCAGGTATCCATTTACAGCTGGGTGAACTAGGGGACTGAACTGAAACCAAGGCGAGCGAACGGTCACCCATCCACTTGGTAACCACGCTCAATGCTGCATAACCTTAGCTGGGGGGGAAGCTAGTGCCCGGACCACTGAGCTATCTCGTCCCCTACTCTGTTATACTTTCTTCTTCGTCGTCGTTGAATGCTCACACAGCAACTATAGTCTGTTAGATGAGCGAAAATGCGTCACGCTGCCGTTAAGCGACTGACAAGTCAGGCCCAGCGCATCCGACTTTCGGCATAAGAGAGATTTGTTATCTTTTAAATCTTTCTGGGGAAAAAAGGCAGGAGATTGGACCAAGATGGTAGGAAAAAAGACAAGAAGGAGGTGACAGGAAGAAAAGGAACAAGGCAGAAATAAAGAGAGTGATAGAAAAGAGGACATTTCTAGCACAGAATTGCCAGCTACACCGCGTTGTGCTGCTCTTCATGGTTCTGCACTAAGAGGCAGAGGCTGAAACAGAGGAAGAAGGGCGAGGAGAGAGAGAGAGACAGAGGGGTGGGAGGGGGAGAGAGGGGGGATGGAGGGAGAGAGGGGGACAGAGACAACAGACACAGACACAGACAGAGAGAGAGAGAGAGAGAGAGAGAGAGAGAGAGGAGAGAGAGAGAGAGAGAGAGAGAGAAGGGGACAGCGAGGGACAGTTACACTAAGAGTAGGAGAGGGAGACAGAGACTGGGTCAGAGACAGACTGGCAGACAGTAGCACAACAACAGAATAATGTTTTATTCATGGACGGAAGTCACTCTCATGAGGGTATCACGTGACACTTAGTATCATGCATATTCATATCATGACCTTCAGATTCCACGCACGCATGCGCTTCCGCCCTCACACACCTACCTAACCTTGCATTTTGTTCTAAATGTCTCGCTCTAGGCGGTCCGATATCTGACACTCTCTTCCCAAACACCAGAGATACCTAGTTCGAATCTAGTACTATACGTGTTCTCCCCCCCCCTCTCTCTCTGTCTCTCTCAGGTAATTTTGTTTTCATTCCTTGGCTGAAGGTTCACCAATGGCACAATGTTGACGTATGCGACGACACGTTTTTCCCTGCCATTTTCGGTAGCTGCATTCCGACTTCAAAGGCGCTGTTTTTCGTTTATGTTGTTACGTGTTTGCTTGTTATCTACTGTGTGTAGTCATCATTGCTACTCTTCCCTTATCCAATCGGTACAAGGTAACGACATTTCTTATTTAACAATCTTTCAACAAAAGTGCCTGATGTCACATCAGCAGACAAATGGAGAGTGAGAGAGAGAGAGACAGACAGACAGAGACAGAGAGAAAGACAGACAGACAGAGAGAAAGAGGGAGAGGTCAGAGAGAGAGAGAGAGAGAGAGGAGAGAGAGAGAGAGGAGAGAGAGAGAGAGAGAGAGAGAGAGAGGAGAGAGAGAGAGAGAGGAGGAACGAGCGCAATCCAGTCCAATGCAATCTTGTTTATAGTCTTTCGACCACAAAGGCCATATCGGGGCTGTCCCCTCGTCATTTTTTTAAAAATCTCGGAATAAAACTATGCAACTATACACAGATTAAAAGAGAGTTTAA
>CM054157.1:1878964-1903168 GCA_028751875.1 Rapana venosa
GAGAGAGAGAGAGAGAGAGAGAGAGAGAGAGAGAGAGCTCTGAACTCTGAAATTTAATTAATATAGGCCAACAGCCCCTTTCATGGGGAGAAACACAAACATCAATACATTATTCTGTCCTGATATATAACATGAAGTAGAAACATAATACTGGTGCTACATGAAGATGTTCATTGGGACAATAATTGTAGAACACAGATGAAAACAATCTCAATCGTGCAGACTATTTGCTTCTTTTGTCCATATCATCAATGAAATTCTGTTTAAGCCTTAAAGCCGTCAAAAGGTATTTTGCCAGAGTTACCAATGATGCTTGTGAATTGCAAGCTAGTACACTGACAAGAGCATTGTCTGGGTTAACGTCAACATCAACGTTGAAATTGAACTTCTGTCTAATGTCCTCGTATAAGGGACATTTAAACAAAAAGTGTGCTTCGTCTTCTTTCGTACATATACATACAGGACATGCTGTATTATAATCTGTAGGTGAAAAACGATATTAATGTACATGTAACTGCGATACACCCATCCTGAATTGTGCAAGGATATTTCTGTATCCTTCAACGTACAAAATTTCAACATAGCTTTCTATTGCAAATTTGTGTTTAACTTTACCATATACTGAAAACTGTGGGTTAGAATCCATGTTATTTTGCCAGTTATAACAGAAATTGCTATGTAACCTCTCTCTAAGCTCTTTCATAAAAATGTTATCGAAGCCACATCCAAACCAAACTTGTTCAAAACCGTTGTCACAGAGAATCTTTCTAATGTGGGTTACCCATGTCACATGGCCTTTCTCATGCATAGCTACTAACATTCTATATGCTTTCTTTGAATACCTTTCTTCAGACTGTTTTAACAGTCGTAGTCAGTACTTAACACATCTCGTAACAGCTGTAATCCACAGTGGGAAACGACCTAGTTCGCCATATACAACATCATTGGCTGTTTTGTTTCGAACATGCCGGAATCTGTTACATGCATAAAGATGTACTTGTTCGACTTGACGATAGGCTTTATGTCCCCATACTTCAGATGCATACAGAACCAGTGGGACAACTTGAGCATCAAAAAGCTTCAAGAAAACATCAGGAGAATTACTTCCAATTTTTCCCAAGGTACACATGATATCATTCACACATTTTTTACCTTTAAGTTTAAACTTCTTCCACAGCAGCTGTGAAACTATTTCTAGTAGAAAAGGTAAGACCTAAGTACTTATTTGAGTTCACGACTTCTAAGGGACTTCCATTCAAAAACCACTTTTCTCTGGCACTAAGGAAGCCACCTTTCCTGAAAACAATTGTTTTAGATTTGTCTACGTTTACTGTTAATTTTAGTCTCTCCGTTTCCTTCTGTAGGTTGTTCAGTTGATGCTGTAGGCCTACTGTGGTCGATGCTAACAAAGTCAAATCGTCAGCAAATAACATGAGATACAGTTCAATCTCACTGGATTCCAAAGTCACACCATGTTTACCTTTTAAGATTAATTCATTTGCTAGCTCATTAATCAATAAAGAAAATAAGACTGGGCTGACAATACAACCCTGCTTCAACCCCTGTAAACATTCAAATAAACTTGAATATCCTGTCTTACTCTGGAACATTACATACGCTCTAACATTTGAATACATTGCGCGAAGCATCCTGAACATTCTACCATTAATACCTGCACGAAGCAGTACAGACCACAAAACATTGCGATTCACAGTATGGTATGCTTTCTTAAAATCAATGAACGCTACATACAGTTTTCTGTGTTTAAGCAAATAGTTTTCTATAAGTGCGTTTAAAGTAAATATGTGGTCTATTGTTGAACGGCCTTTTCTGAATCCAGCCTGGGTTTCACAGATAGAACCATTCTGAGAGAGAGAGAGAGAGAGAGAGAGAGAGAGAGAGAGAGAGAGAGAGAGAGAGAGAGAGAGAGAGAGAGAGAGAGAGAGAAAGAGAGAGAGAGAGCGAGGCAGAGAGAGAGAGAGTCAAAAACAGACAGACAGGCAGAGAGAAAGAGACAGAGAGACATACACAGAGACCGAGAGAGACAGAGAGACATACACAGAGACCGAGCGAGCGAGCGAGAGAGAGAGCGAGAGAGAGAGAGAGAGTGAGAGACAGAGACAGAGAGCGAGAGAGAGAAACAGACAGAGACAGAGGAACACACACACAAACACACAAATCACACAAACGCTCAACAACCCCCCAACCCCCACCCCCACCCCACCCATCCCCCACGAATCGAGCCATTTTACACTGTCGACTTTGGATTGTAATGTTATCTGAAAAGATAAAACTAGCAATCCCATTCCTTTTTTTCTTCTTCGATCTTGTGACACCCACATCACCTCATACATTTTTTTCTCACTATCACTGGGTTTGCAACTTTACACGTAATAATCTAAGAGGTGCGTTTTTAAACACGTTTCTCACATGACTCACTGACCGACTGTGATATAAAGTCCTCAGCAAGTCACAATGACTGTGACGTGGACTTTTTACCAAGTCACAATGACTGTGACGTGGACTTTTTACCAAGTCACAATGACTGTGACGTGGACTTTTTACCAAGTCACAATGACTGTGACGTGGACTTTTTACCAAGTCACAATAACTGTGACGTGGACTTTTTCCCAGTCACACGGACTGACGCGGACTTTTTACCAAGTCACAATGACTGTGACGTGGACTTTTTACCAAGTCACAATGACTGTGACGTGGACTTTTTACCAAGTCACAATGATTGTGAGGTGGACTCCTTACCAAGTCACAACGGCAACCAGCGGCAGGTAAAAATCGAGGGCAAGGAGAGATGAACCGAGAAGCAAAGGGGTATGACCAAGAAAAGAAAAAGCAGTGTTAAATATTATGCGGTGACAAGGGGAAGAAAAGTGGGCATCTTTACAGCGTGGAATGAGGCCAGTACTTCAGTGACTGGCTATCACAGGGCGGCCAACAAGAGCTGCCTAGCCTTGGTAAAGCCAAGGAGGCAATGGCGCTCTCCGGCTACTCTGATCCAGTAGTATATGGAGATCAAGCTACGATCAGAAGGACGAAAATGATTCTCCAACAAGATCTATGGACTGTGAACTGATCAGTGAAGAAAATGAAGAAATACCCACTGCAAGACAAGAAGCTGGTGAGCCTCCATGCTGTGTGGAACAAACAGAAAGAAAGGGCTCTTCCCTGAAATGCAGTGAATGCCAGAAAAAGATTCACTGGCCCTGCACAGCCCTACCAACTTACCAGCTTTGTGTGTTGGCGAAAACATCCCGCAAATACACATGTAGGGCGTGCACAGAGGCATTTTATACCACAAAGCCTCAAAGAACAAATACAAATAGAAGGGGTTGATGAATGACGTCAAATACGACATGGTGTCTTGAGCAGAAGAAAAAAATGATCCTTGACAATCAGTTACAAAACACAAGCAGGCTTAGAATCCCAGATTCAAGATCTAAAGAAAATGATATGCAATTTAGAAAAATCAGTCAACTTCATGGCAGAGCAGATGCACTCAGCTCATTCAGAGCTAAAGGACCAAATTGAAATAGGCCTTCTGAACTACTCAACTAAATACACTCCAATGAATCAGAAAGCTCAGGTACAAGAAAGAAATTCTACGCCCCGAAAAAAAGGCGCAAAAGAAGACTTTGAAAAAAGAAAGAAAAATGTCTACAGACAAGACCAATAATAAAGATAATTCAACAGACTCTCAAGTGCCATCCACATCTGCTAACGACCAAGTGGACGACAGCAACCCCAGTCTGTTGCCTGATCCAGATGACGGTGCAGAACAGCCAACACCAGCCTCCTCCAGAAAACCGGCAACAGACGTGGCATGAGATGTGAAACACCAGAGAAGACAACAGCAGAAGACAAAGGACCAGTAAGTGACCCCGACTCTTTCAAAGAGTGAGATGTCCGACTCTGATTTTGAAGACAAAATCGAAAATATCACATCAGACAAGGACCGTCTCCCCTATGTACTACTACTACACGACTCTAATGGTCTGGACCCCAGAAGACTGGGAACTTCTTATGGGCTGTCAGCCAAAACAAGAGTGAAGGAGAAATTGACAAAATCAAGGCTACCCCTGATGCCATGGTAATTCACTGTGGATTCAACAACTTGAAACAACTAAACCCCCATGACTTAGCAAAAGAAATGAAAAAAAATTACAATCCAAATAAAAACAGAATTCCTTCAAATCAAAATCATCAGCCAAATAATCCCATGTGGGGATCAGCAAATTGAGGCTCGGAGAAAGATCTTCAATGCCATCGTATACAGTGAACTTTGTCAGGAAAACAATGTCACTTTTGTGGAACATAATATACAAAGAGGCAGCAAAAAGTTTTATTGGGACAAATTTCACCCCACCCTCTCCTCGAGGAAGCAGTATCATTTCCAGTACAACTGGCCGACATGTAGAAAGGCTGCTTTGGCAATAGCCATGAAAAAAGAACCCAAGACCAAAGTTCAAGAAGTCACCAAAGCGAAGACACCTGGACTCTACAGCTTAAAAGAATTCTTCATACAGATGCCATGATGATGTTGCTGACCAATCTGAAAGACAAAAGTATCAAAAAGGTGACAGATACAGTGAAAGTTACAGAAATACATCAAGACTCAGATCGAATTTCCGCTCCCAAGGAATCTCCAAGTACAGGTCAGATTCACACTCCCCAGAGATCTCGCCTACTTCAAGACCCAGGACCTTTGAGTCAAACGACTTCAGCAAAACTCTTTGGAACAATAACCAAAAGCAATATGAACGGACAGGAAAAAGATGTAGCGATAGGAACCAGGGACAGGAACACCCTTGGACAGACAGAGTAGAAGAAAACGACTATGACAACCTCCACAGAAGAAAGACCAGTCGCTTTAAAACGGGAGAAGATGAACAAGCAAGAAACCATGGCCGACCTGTTGCTACCAACCAAGAGAGACATGACTGGAGACTCAACGCTGCAGGGAGATGGAGACATGACTGGAGATCTCAACGCTGCAGGGAGATGGAGATACGACTGGAGATCTCAACGCTGCAGGGAAATGGAGACATGACTGGAGATCTCAACGCTGCAGGGAGATGGAGATACGACTGGAGATCTCAACGCTGCAGGGAGATGGAGACATGACTGGAGATCTCAACGCTGCAGGGAGATGGAGACAGGACTGGAGATCTCAACGCTCAGGGAGATGGAGACACGACTGGAGATCTCAACGCTGCAGGGAGATGGAGACATGACTGGAGATCTCAACGCTGCAGGGAGATGGAGACATGACTGGAGATCTCAACAGCCCCTTGGAGACAGACAAACTGGAGAGGAGCAGACTGATGACCTCCATGACAGAGACACCAGATCTCCATATTGGCAGAACCCAGTGCCCCGCAGGCCAGACTGCAGATACAACCATGGCTATGGACACCGACAACACTGGCAGTGGAGATCTGACCAGTATGGAAACAGTCATCATCAACAGGACACCTCCAACACTGGCAGTGGAGATCTGACCAGTATGGAAACAGTCATCACGGACTGGACAGGACACGACAACACTGGCAGTGGAGATCTGACCAGTATGGAAACAGTCATCACGGACTGGACAGGAATGCTCCCAAGCAGTACTGGAATACAGGACAACGCTGGCCAGAACTGGGGATTGAACCAAGGGCAGCGAGAAGAGCCAGCCACCTGGACAGCAGTACAGACAGCAGTACAGACAGCAGTACAGACAGCAGCACAGAAACAGCAGACTGAACAATCCTCTACATCACTGACACTTCCATCTTTGTCCCTTTTCTCCCCAAAACATATCAAACTCAACATATAAACGACTCAGCACACGCACGCACGCACGCACGCCCGCCCGCCCGTCCACCCACCACCACCACCACTACTCTCTCCTCTCTCTCTCTTCTCTCTCTCTCTCTCTCTCACACACACACACACACTACCAAAACAAACATCAAGGGAACTACACTCTTAGCTTAAAACAAATGGAAACCTTCACACACACTTTCACTACTACTACTCCTACTATTTATGCAACCAATGACTTACTGACACAGGCACACACATACACACGCGCGCGCGCGCCCACGCGTTGAAATGTAACACACACACACACACACACACACACACACACACACACACACACACACACACACACACATACACGCACACACACACACATGAGGGAAATGAAATGTTTAATAAATAATTACTAACGTGGAAAGAAGTTGAGGGCAGATGGATTTAAAAATTAAATAATGTGATCACTGAAATGTAAGATTCCAGCATTTGGCTAAAATGCCATACGTAGCTGATGAGGTCATGAGGTTTAGTTAGGTAAATCTGACAAAATAACTTATCAGTGGTGTCGTTTTTTTCAGAATTAACCTCAGTTGACCTTTTTTATGTATAAAAAGAATGACTTAGACCTACTAGCTGTGTGGATTTTTAGCTTCCAAAACACCTTTGAAGTTGTGTTTATTAATGAATGGAATGAAGATCATTTTGTTTTATTATGCTGATGACGCCTAGCCACATATGACTGACGGAATGACGATAACTGTATTGTGCTGGATATTACTTTATGCCAAGGAATAATATGTATTTCGTTGTTTTTCTTGTTGATGCTTTCTTTTTATTTCTACTAATTAAAAAAGTGTTAGTTGTTAATAACACATATTCTGAGATCCAAGCAAGACATGAATTAAAAGAAATGGAATAGTGTTTCCTATCTGTTGCATTTTAGCTCATCTCTCCGTTTACAAAATGCAACAGTAACACAACAATATCTACTTTAAAGATGAAAACTTTATCGTGGAATGTCAGAAGTATTCACGGAAAAATTGGTGGAATCAACACAAATAAACTAAACGATGTAGAAGTAGAAAATATGTTAATGCACTATGACTTATATCTTCTTACAATGAACGCACTTAGAAAAAAAAGACACAGATAGCACAATACTGCCTGGGTATATATCTGTACATTATTGTAGACCACTGAACAGTAAAGCATCAGGTGCCTCTGGTGGTATTTCCATTTTTGTAAAGGAAGAGTATCGTCAATTTGTAAATTTTTGCCTCAAAATAATTCTGATATAGCATGGGTACAAATCTTAAAAGGTCCTTAGGAAAGTGACACATGTATAGGCGGAGTGCATATCCCATGGCCCACCTGAATATTCTTCTTTTGGAAAACGTCACACAATAAACATGGAATAAACTAGAACAAGACATTGAATATCTATCTAAACAAAATACTATTTATTTTTATTTATTCTTTTATATCGAGGATAATGGAATAAGCACTCATGTGCTTTTTTACATCCAGTCCCCGTGTGTATGCGGTTTTGTAAATTCTGTCATCTGTTCCCACCGGCACGCAAAGCGGTTTATAGTCTCATCCGAAGGACTTTTGGGGAGAGTGGAGTCTGCACTGATGTTAACTCCAGGGTAAAATATCCCCTTGAACGGGAATCTATAATTCTCTGTGGTGATTTCAATGGAGAAGGGGTTGTTTAGAAGATTTTATTCAAATGGATTATGAACAAATATGGTAATGAACTACCATACAATTACATTTATGACAATTGTTATGAACGGTGCTCTTTGGATAAAATAATTTTTTAAAATGGAAAAAGACTCATAGATATGTGTCTTTATAATGAAATGAGGATATTAAATGGTTGCACATTGGAAGATTTACAAGTACATTTCACATGTTTCCAACCTCATGGTTGTGGTGTTGTCGATTATTGTGCTTGTTCTAAGTCTCTCCAAAAGGAGGTGCGTCACATGAAAGTTGATCAATTGACAGAGCACTCTGATCACTGCCCAGTCCATTTAGACATGTTTATACCAAGAATAGATAACTATAAAAGTTAAAGTGGAACAACCCGATAAAAAACCAGGTACAATAATACCAAAGAACAACAAAAATAAGAAGAATGTTTTATCATCCAGTTTTTCCGAGATGAAAATTCAAAAGAAAGATTTCAAAACTCTTTCAAACTGCCGACCATAAAGTCACGTATAGAAGATATAAAACAGAAGTTGTGTATAACATTTAGCACATATAACCAAATTAACAGGATGTTGATTTTTTTTTTTAAGTGCAAAAATCAGTAAATGAATGTGCTGAAAATTTGTCAGTCATTTTCACTGATGCAGCAACATTAAGTTTAAAACTTAAAAAACGAAACACTTAAGTAAAAAAAAAAAAAAAAAAAAAAAAAAAAGAAAGAAAGAAAGAAAGAAAGAAAACAGTAAAAAGTGGTTTGATGGACATTGTGCTGAAATGAAAAAAGAAATAAAATCTTTACTTAAGGCCGTCAATCGGTATCCATTCAAAGTTGCTCTTAGACAAAAGCATTTTCAAAAAGAAAAGAATATAATAAACTCTTAAAAGAGAAAAAGAAATCGTTCAAAAGCAGTCGTGTCTCCAAGCTGCATAATGCAATAGAGGAAGATCCCAGTGTATTGTGGAAAACTGCAAAAAATTAAGGCATGTGAAGAAAAAACCATAAAAGAAACTAATTTCCTCAGCAACACAAAATGGACGGAACATTTTAAAAAGCTCATAGAAAAAGACCCTTCAGTTAACCAAAAGAGAAAAGAACAAGTGCAAAACATGTATGAATTACTAACAAGATGGATAATCCGTATTTAGACAGACCCTTTACTGGACAAGAAATCATGGAAACAATAAAGATGTTAAAATGTTAAAAAACCAAAAGTATCCAGGCAAGGATGGCATATTAAATGAAATGATTAAATGTATTAACGTGAAGGAAGGTGGCAGGATGGTCAAGACGTTTGCCTGCCAACAAGTAAACCGTGAGGTTCTGGGTTCAATTCCCAGCCTCGCCCTTTCTTCCCAGTTTGACAAAAAATCAAACTGAATGTCAAAGTCCTTCGGATGAGACTATAAACCGAGGCCCCGTGTGCGAACGCATACAGAACATCTTGCGCACACGTTAAATCCTGTTCCGCTGTTCGAAAGAGTAGGCCATTGTGTATTGGTGGGAACAGATGACAAAATCGTAAAAAAACCGCATACACACGCATAAATTTTTTTAAAAGTCATCTGAGCGCTTTGATTTGTTGCTTTACAAGATTCAGCGCTATATAAATTCCATACATTATATTATTATTATTATTATTATTATTATTATTACCCCAGATATACTTGGTATACTGGAGTCACTTTTTTATTTTGTTCTTGATACAGGGTTGTATCCCCATGAATGGAAAGTGGGAATCAGTGTTCCTATTTACAAAGGTGGATGTCCCCTAAAGCCTGAAAACTATAGAGGAATCACACTGACAAACACATTTGGTAAATTATTTTGCCAAATAATTAAAAAAGAATATGCAGTTATTTAGAACAAATAACAAGCTTGTTAAAGAACAAGCTGGATTTCGAAAGAAGTGTAGAACTTCAGACAACATTTTCATTTTAAGTAGACTAGTTGATGATATATGCAAAACAAAAGATAAAAGACTGTATTCTTGTTTTGTGGATTTTCAGAAGGCCTTTGATAGCATTTGGCACATCAGGCTGTAATGGTTAAACTGCACGCAATTGGAGTAACTGGTAAATGCTTCAACCTCATTGAATATACGTATACAAATGCCACAATACATACAAAAGTAAAAGATATGTTATCGAAAGAAATAGAAATAAAAGTTGGGGTCCATCAAGGTAACACATATGCCCCACACTGTTTAATATCTACATTAATGATATCTTTCAACAGATAGGTATAACTGATTCTCCATATACTTAACAAAGAATGACGTGGTCCCAGGTTTGATGTATGGGATGATCTTGTATTGTTAACTACAAAATCAGGTCTCCAATCGAAACTGGATAAATTGCACCAGTAATGTTTAAAATGGGGACTCCAAGTTAACAAAGAAAAAAGCAAAGTTATAATCTTTACAAATCTGTACCTAAAATCCCTATTCATTTTAAATGTGGACAAAACATAATTGAAACAACAGATAAATATAAGTATCTAAGTATAGTTTTTCACCAGTTGGAAAATTTATTGTGGCCCAGGAACACTTAGTTCAACAAAGTAACAAAGCTATTTTTGCTCTTCAAAGAGCACTCCAAGGAGGTGTACTTAAAATAGATATTGTTACGCAGTTGTTTGATGCACTAATAATGCATATTTTAACATATGGAAATGAAATATGGTTTCCTTATTGTTTGTAAGGTAAAAGATAACTGCAAAATAGATGATTTATTCAAAAGTTTAAATAGTCAGTTTCCTTTTGAAAACATCCACGCAAAATTTTGCAGACAGATATTAGGAGTTCACAAAAAAGCAATGGCCTTACCTGTCTTAGGAGACTTAGGCAGATACCCATTAATTTTGAAAGTTATTAGTCAGTCAATCAATTTTTAGATCCATATAACAGACTCAAAAGAAAATAGTTATTTAAAATTGTTATATAATGAGATGCATCAAAATAACGGGGAAAAATCACTGATTTATATAATCAAAACAATAATTAATAAGATTGGGTTTAAACATGTGTGGAACAATCACAATACTTTGAATATCAAAAGACTATGCTACGCTATAAAAACAAAACTTGAAGAACTGTACAAGTGTTTATGGAATCAACAAAAAAGGCTATTTTCTAAGTTAAAATTTTACAACTCTTATTTCACATAGAAAGAACTGGCAAGTCTGCTCGGAAATCAGAAAATCCCACTGGAGAGACGCTGTCTGATATACAAGGCCTGCATTAGACCTGTTCTCCTGTATGGTTCGGAGACGTGGGTTTTCACAAAAACCGTCGTACGTTTGTTGAAGAGCTGTGAAAACCGAATGCTACACTACATGACAAAGATCAAAATAATGGGAAGACAAGATCACGAATAAAGAACTATGGAGAATGTACAAAGTTGATGATCTGAAGCCGGTAGCTAGTAGCAATAGACTGCGCTGGTTTGGGCACGTTCAACGGAAAGCAGACCACCACATCATAAAAAGAGCAATGAACTTTGTAGTGGATGGAAAGAGACCAAAGGGAAGACCTAGCAAAACCTGGGCTGCCTGTATTGCAGATGATCTTAGAGAAAGGGGCATAAATAAGGAGGAAGCTCAAAACAGAGAGAGATGGAGAAGGCTCATCAATGTCAAACCTCCCCTGGGAGAAACATGACAAAAAAATAAAGAAGAAGAATTTCACATGTTTATAGATTGGAGCCATATCTATTGATATGCAGTAACGGAAATTATAGGCGCATATTCAGTAGATTTTGCACCAGCTCCCATGAATTAATGAGAGAGCAAATATGCCGAGAGAAAAAAGAAAAGGTAAGTGGTGTAACGAAATAGAAGACGAGTATCACTTGCATGATGATTGTAAATTATATGACGATTTAAGAAAGATTTTTTATCTAATGTTAGAAAATAAACAAATAAATGTCATGAATAATATCGAGAATGTGAGTAAGTTTTTCAACAACGAGGACTATCTGTTAGACATGATCACATATGTGCATGATTCTTTTTCCAGAAGAGCCAGAGCATAGAGAAAATGCATAAATCTAAGAATCTACATCTCTAAGGAAAAGTTGACTATGTCTATTATGTTTGGTCTTGTTCTGACTTAATGGCAATAAAGTTTTCGATTCTCGATTCTTGATTCTCAGAGTTGAGAGACAGGGGAGTGGAAGGAGGACCCTACATGCCATATATATCAGAACGAGACAGACAGACAGACAGCCAGACAGACAGACAAAGACACAAACAGTCAGACGGATAGACAGCCAGACACAGACAGACAAAGAAATAACAGTTGACTGATAACAAAGTGACATCATAATGTATCATTTTTCCTCATCAAATCAAGGCAAGGCATTGTCATTGCTACATTACATATCAACCATTTCTTTGCCGCAGCGTCAAAGTGATACATGTATATCAATGTATATAATATGACTTCCGCGTCAGCATAGTCAATCCAATCCAAATGACTACAGAGAGTGATTAATCCCTGCTTAATTCCTGCATACTAATGCCCTCTTCTGTTGATTGCCATTCAGACAAATATACACAAACATGTCACTAGATAAAAACTATACATACATACATAGATATATACATACATACATACATATATATTCATACATAATTATAAATAAATATAAACTCATTGGTGTCGCTCATCAAACGTCTTTTTTTATGCCATTCGTTGTGGGGTTGTTACACACACACGCGCGCGCGCGCGTGCGCAGAGAGAGAGAGAGAGAGAGAGAAGAGAGGAGAGAGAGAGAGAGAGAGACAGAGACAGAGACAGAGACAGACAGAGACAGACAGACAAAGCAAGAAAGAAAGATGGACAGAGTGAGACACACACGCATGCACCACACACACACACACACACACACACACACACACATACACACCACACTTACGCACCCGTGCGCGCGCGCGTACACACACACACACACTTACGCACCCACGCGCGCGCGTGCGCAGACGCGCACACACACACACACACACACATCAGAGAAAACTTCACTCTCCCTCAAAGTTCTTCAGATGAGACTATAAACCGAGGCCCCGTGTGCGAACGCAGCAGAACATCTTGCGCACACGTTAAATCCTGTTCCGCTTTTCGTAAGAGTAGGTCATTGTGTGCCGGTGGGAACAGATGACAGAATTTACAAAACCGCATACACACGGGGACTGGATGTAAAAAAGCACATAAATGCTATAAATAAAAGGATTTTAAAAAAAATTTAAATATACATTAAAAGTAAAAACTACACACACACACACCACACACACATACACACGCGCGCGCGCGCGCGCACGCACAGGACACCTATGGCAAAACAAGAGGCACAAAGAAGATCATGGCCAAAGGGAGACACAGGGAGACAGAGAGACACAAATTAACAGACGAACAAACAAACAAACAGAACAAACACAGGCTCGGCCAACCAACCAACCAACCAACCAACCAATCAACCAACCAACCAACCAACCAACCAGAAAAACAAAAAAAGCCAACACACACAATCTCACCTTTTGCAGACTGAAGGGAGAAAAGAGGAAGTGACTGCCGCGCCACACTGCGAAGAGAGCAAGGTAAGGCCATCTTTTTTGGTCAAAAAGCGGAGAATCAGGGAAAAGAGGAAAAGAATTCAATAAGAATACTCCCACGTAGTTTGAAAGACAACGTCTTTTGGGGACGACCAGTGCTTTTCTCTCTGTCTTCCTGAGCCTCTCAGTCTCGTACTGAAGGGAAAGAAAACGACTTGTTTGCAAGCGCCTCTGGTTGTGTCTGTGGCGTTGATGGTACGATTTTGTCCAGGCAGGGGTTGAAATGCAGCAGCACTCTGTAAAGACAGAGAATAATAGAAATAATAAATATTCATCAACAGGAACGTGATATTGAAAATAAAGTGAAATTACTGTCATTGAGAGACGGGAGGGGTGGGGATGAGAGAGAGAGAGAGAGAGAGAGAGAGAGAGAGAGGAGAGAGAGGAGAAGAGAGAGAGAGAGAGAGAAAGAGAGAGAGAGAGAGAGAGAGAGAGAGAGGAGAGAGAGAGAGAGAGAGAGAGAGAGAGAGAGAGAGAGAAATTCTTTTATTTCGAGGATAATGAATAAGCACCCATGCGCTTTTTTACATCCAGTCCCCAGAGAGAGAGAGGAGAGAGAGAGAGAGAGAGAGAGAGAGAGAGAGAGAGAGAGAGAGAGAGAGACAGACAGACAGACAGACAGACAGACAGACAGACAGACAGACAGACGGACGGACGGACGGACGGACGGACAGGCAGACATGCAGACAGGCAGGCAGGCCGGCAGACAGACAGACAACAGACAGACACACACACACACCACACACAGGCAAAGAGAGAGACAGACACCGAGACTGAAAGAAACTGAAATAGAGACAAAGACAGAAATACAGACAGACACGAAAAAGCACACAGAAAGAAGAACACACTCACATACTGAGCGCCCCCCCCCCCCCCCCCCCCCCACACACACCACACACACACACCACAGAGCAAATGAGACCGCAAACAGACTAACTAGCCGGTATGTACACGCGGGAAGAAATATTGATTTAAAGAAAAAAGAGAAGAAAGAAAGAAAGAAAGAAACTGCGTGGATCGAAACCGGTTGTAAGAAAGAACAGGATTACGAGACACACCTCAACGACTACTGTTACAGGTCACACCTATACTCCACAACATAAGAAAAGAAACGACAGAAAACGACACTAAATTAATTGCCTTTAAAGGAGGAGGAGGAGGAAGAGAAGGAGGCGGAGGAAAAGAGAAAAACGAAGAAGAGGAGGAGGAGGAAGAGGAGGAGGAGGAGAGGAAGAAGAAGAGGAGGATGAGGACAACGGATAGGTAAAGAACAATACTAATGTGAAAAAAGACAATAAAGCGTAAATCTTTACAATATGTTCTAAAATAAAGAAAGAAAAAAAAAGAAAAAAAACTTGCAACTAAAATGAAACTAGAAATCAACACTATGACAATAACAACGTATCTGTAATAGCAATACAAAATATTGGCATGTTTCAGAAGCACATAAAGAAAACCAGTTGCAAAGAAGAAAATATCAGTCCATGAAATGATACCTTTCAAAAGATGGATAAAAACACCAGTTACCCCTCTAGTTCATAACTATATTTAAGGCAAGCTACGGCAATATTTATCTCAAAACCCCCATTAAGCATTAGAAGTACAGGAAAATGTTACATAGTGTATGTAATTGGCTCAAAACACGAACCACGGTCGGTCTTTTGGGAACAAGTAAAAACCAATCACTAGAATCGTCAATATCGCAGTATGGTTAAAATACCAACAGGTAACTAGCATTTTGGTAAAATAAACACAACTCTAACTATAAATGAGAATGAAAAACGTGTATCTTTTAAATATTGAGCTGAGCAAAGTCAAAGTCGTTGTAATATCACAGTGGGAAAACGAACTACACGAAAAGAGGTTGTTTTTTTGTAATTCAAATGAGTTAAAATTTCAACACATGTGGGCATTGGGTAAAAAGAAACTTCTTTCTTCAATCAAGTTGGCAAAGAAAACTAACAAAGCGTCTGTTATCTGTTTACGGTTCATCATACTTTCCTACACTGTCTCACAATATAAATCCTGATGATGGTTGTTTTTTTTTTGCTGTTGTTGGGCGTTCCCCAGCTTAACATCCTGGGGACTACCCAGAGTGTACACTCCGACCCACTCACACCTGGGACCACTGCCACAGTAGTTACAGAATGGATAAGAAGCTTGTCTGTATGTCTGTTTTCAAGTACCTTGCCATGCAGGCAGCCGTACTACGATTTTAGTGGATTTAAAAAAAAATCCTTTAATGAAAAACACAGGTTGGTATGGAATTATGGAATCGCCAGGAATAATACGGTCAACTGCTGGTCTGAAGACACCCTCAGGTAAAATGTACCATCATCATTCTAAGGTAAAATGTACCATCATCATTCTAAGGTAAAATGTACCATCATCATTCTAAGGTAAAAGGTACCATCATCATTCTGCTTTTGATGTTCTCGCTAACCTCTCGGAGAAAAACGAGCTTTAGACAAAAACAAATAAAAACAATAAAACAAAAAGCAAAACAACAACAAAGAATAGAAGAAATAGATAGCAAAGAATTTTCGCGAAGCTTCAGCCCAAGGGACTTTAAAACCAAAACACTCACCAAAAACAATACAACTGTACAACAATCCTAATATACATGGACCACAACAACTTCGCATGCACAGTTATTGTGAAGTCAAAGATACACAACAGCAAGGTTACTAAATATACAATTTACAGAATGATGAAACAGCTTTCGCTTGAAAGTATGCACTACCAACATTCTCATAGACGCTATCTACTAGACTGTGAGTGGTGGTCTTAGTGCTAGTCTTTGGGATGAAATGATAAGACCAAGGTCCTGTGTGCAACACGCATTAAAAGCGCACTAAAAGAACGCTCGGCAACAAGAGTGTTGCTCATGGCACAAATTGTGTAAACACACACTCACACCGCGCGCGCACTCTGACAAGGGAAACAAATATACAATCACGCAGACAGGAAAACTGCAGCAAGAAAATGAGTGGCGCTGCCCTTGTGGCGACGCACCCTTCCAGGGTAGAGCAGCCCACATTTTACACAAAGGAATCTGTGGTGACTGAAAAGTAGCATACCTTAGCTTACACTACAGCACGTGGGGGCGACCCCAACAGGCCAACGATGGCAGTACTTCCTACTACAACTGAACCGAGACCAATAACAGCCGTCTCTTTGTAGATATATATACTTTTCAACAGTTTGTAAATGATGTAGAACATCTGAACAATCCTCTGATGTCGGACTATGCCTGCCTTTATGACGAGGCAGTTGAAAACAGCCATACAAGCAAACTTTGCATCCAGTGTGTGCTTCAAGGCCTGGGAGTGATTCCCACGTGTGGGGGAGGGAGACAGAGAACATATTGCGAGTGACCCCCAAGTTTGGGCAGGTGAACACTTAACAACAACAACAACAACAGCGCAGAACATCTTGCGCATAAGTTAAAACCCGTTCCGCTTTTTGGAAGAGTAGGCCATAGTGTGTTCCGTGGGAACGGATGACAAGATTTACAGTGCTGCATACACACAGGGACTCGAAATCCTCGAAATAAAAGAATAAATAAAATGAATAAAAAATAAAATAAGTACAATGAAAAAAACCCCGAGCAGCCATCAGAAATCGGACATTTTTTCTTCTAAATATGCAAAAAGAAACAAACGTATTCATGAAAAACAAAGGCCATCAAAGCTGGTAACTTGTTGACAGTGACGACAGCAGCTAAGAATGAAGAGTAGACACTACAGACACAGAGACTAGGCTTGGATTTCTCTTTAAAATAAACATTTAAAGTTTAACGAAACCTTCCACACCCGTTCCTTACCTTATACTGAATAGTATACATGTAAACCCATACGGTAATATCTCTTTCATAATCATGCACAGGCGTGCAACAAGGATAATGTCTACTACACCCATGCCAACATGATTCTGAACCTCAAAGCCTTACCCAAACTGCAACCTGTCATTCAAGCAACAGGCACCACTTCTGAACAAGCTTGTAACGTGTAACCAATACGGAAATAAACTCAAATCCCATACAATCACAAAAAGCAGGAAGATAGTCGGCATGAATCACTACTACTAGTACTACCACTCAAAAAGCCGGCAGCATGGATTCCACGCGCTCGCACACACACACACACTGAACTACGCCCATTTCTACGAACGAAACAAACGCCGCTACACAACCAGCGATTCCCAGGTTTAAAAAAAACAACCAAAAACAGGACCCTGAGCTTTCAACTCACACAAAATACTCAACATTTATCAAAAATAAGCTCAGCTGTGGAAGATGAAAGGTAATGTTGATATCAGTACTACGTACGGATTCAGAAGCAGACGAGAGTAGCTGTTGTAGCAGGAGAGAGAGAGGAGAGCACGTCGTCCCAAGTTGGCCGGCTCGAGCGCAAAAGGAACGCTGCATGCGCGGGCAGCACTATAAATACACAGCACCTCGCCAGCCATGGCTGGATCGTCTGATTTCTAGTTTCTTTCTCTACTCTGTGTGTGTGTGTGTGTATGCGTGCGTGTGAGTGTGGGTGCGTCTGCCGTCGTCAAGGTAGCCACTGCGTGCGTGCGTGCGTGTTCGTGTGTGTGTGTGTGTGCCGATTGTTTAGACAACAAGATTGGGTAGAAGGGGATAGGGGTGGGGTGGGGGGAAGGGAGTAGTTTTATTGGGGTGAAGGCTGTCAATGAGCCCTGAGTGATTTATTTCTTTTTCTTTTTCAAGTTTCTTGCATCATCGTCACATGCCTGTACCCCCCCTCTCTCTCTCTCTCTCTCTCTCTTCGCAGAGCACGTGCTTGTGTGTCGGGGGTAAATGCAGTTTTGCCAGCGCGCTTTCCCCGTCCTAGATTGTCCAGTTGCGTCCCTTCTGTCAGCATGTTCTTTCTTTCTTGTTTCACCCACCAGAATAGTCAGACTTTGTATTTTCCCTGTGTGACTTGCATGACAATTCTACCACCAAGTCATCTGACCCACGGAGCAACAACAGATGGTCATTTTCAGTTGTTTGAAGTACAACCGTTCTTTTTTTTAAAACACAACCTGATAAGAAAACCCTTGTTGTGGTCCCTGTCTCTTCAACGTTCGTTGCACTGATTGGTTGGTCATGGTAGAGGCAAAGCCTTCACTACACCACGTTAAAGCCATCAACTGTTGTTTTCTCTGTCCTGTTGACGTCCCTTCTGTCCAGTTCCTCCTGAGAGACACTGATGTGACAATCAGCTGCACAGGGGCCTCTGTCACATTCTGCACGTGCAACTCATCCAACACACCTGACCTCCTCACTGTGCCCCTGATCTGTTTGTGTTGCGTGACCTGGTAAAGCTTTAAAGCAGTAAACATGTGGTCCGTGTTCTCTCTCTCTCTCTCTCTCTCTCTCTCTCTGTTACCTCCCTTGCTTGGCTGCCAACAATTCAAGACTTTTTTCTAGCTGTGTGCAGTTTCCCCGGTTTTCACCTAGTTTTGTTTTTCAAAATGCCACCGGAAGGTTTCCCTGTAATTTTATTATCTGCTGAACTCAGCTCAGCAAGAAAAAAGGACCTGTCGTCTTTCAAAAGTTGGTTGAGATAAGGTTTATTAGTTAATAAGCTTGAGGCAAGCATAGCATGATGCACATAATCAGCATAGCAGCAACAAGCAAGTTTACGCAGGGTAGGGATAATCACATATCTGTCCTCTTTAAGAGTGACCATTTAAGAGTGACCACAATATTGACCAGTAAAACTACCTGTTGTACCCCCCTGTCACTCCACTACGGAAATAAAGCAAAGTTTCTGAAGAAAGCATGGTGGCAAGTGAGTAACCCAGGACAAAAGAAGGGCAGAAGGTAGAGAAGGAACCGGGACAAGGTAAGCATCTCATTCTGTCTCCTACTGGTCGGTCTACTGTGACCACCTCACCCAGTTGGATCAATACTGCTGACCACACTCCCTGCTGGTGATGCTGTTATAGACGGGTCTTTGTGAGACGAGCAGTGTGCTATAGTTTTAGATAATTTATTGTTTGTACAGTCAAGACATTGACATGCCACAGCAAGGCAGTCAGTGTGTGTGTGTGTGTGTGTGTGTGTTGTGTGTGTGTGTGTGTGTGGGGGGGTGGGGGGGGGGGGGGGTGTGATTGTGTGTGTGTGATTGTGTGTGTGTGTGTGTGTGTTGTGTGTGTGTGTGTTGTGTGTGTGAATTCAATATCTATTAATCCTAATGTTTGTGGACGGTTGTTACATACGTGTAAATGATTTGAATGTAAGTGCTTTGATTTGTTTTTTCTTACAAGATTCAGCACTATATAAATCCTATACATTATCATCATCATTATTATTGTTGTTTATACGACCAAGCTGTGAGCGACCAGTCATGCAGTGAATGAACAAGTGTCATGGGAATGAAATGAAAGATGATGTCTGCAATGATGAGAACAAGATGAAAGATGATAATCTGTAATAATGGGAATGAGATTATGAAAGATGATAATCTGTTATAATGGGAATGAGATGAAAGATGATAATCTGTAATAATGGGAATGAGATGAAAGATGATGGCTGTAATGATGGGAATGAGATGAAAGATGATAATCTGTAATAATGGGAATGAGATTATGAAAGATGGTAATCTATAATGATGGGAATGAGATGAAAGATGATAATCTGTAATGATGGGAATGAGATTATGAAAGATGATGTCTGTAATGATGGGAATGAGATGAAAGAAAACGAATGTCAAGTGGGGGTAGAGGGTGCAGAAACTGAGGAGACTGCGACAGTGTGTTTTGCATATGCAGCTACATTCACAGGTTACCGATTAAATGAATTGACAACTATCATTTTTAAAGTGCAAGAGTGTATCTTGAACACAATTACAAGGTAGAAAAAGGAA
This sequence comes from Rapana venosa, assembly GCA_028751875.1. Classification (NCBI taxonomy): domain Eukaryota; kingdom Metazoa; phylum Mollusca; class Gastropoda; order Neogastropoda; family Muricidae; genus Rapana; species Rapana venosa. Next base: position 1,898,996 of record CM054157.1, read on the forward strand.
ATCTTCACAGAGATGTAGTGCAACTTATTTGCAATGTGAAGAACCGTGACACTACATAAACTGAATCTCTCTCTCTCTCTCTCTCTCTCTCTCTCTCTTCTCTCTCTCATCTCTCTCTCCTCTCTCTCTCTCTCTCTCTCTCTCTCTCTCCTCTCTCTCGATATATTATATATATATATATAAATATATAATATATAATATATATATATATATATAATATATATATATACGTGTGTGTGTGTGTGTGTGTGTGTGTGTGTGGTTGTGGTGTGTGTGCGTGTATGTGTGTGTGTGTGTGTTTGTGTGTGCCTGCATACATAATGATTTTTTTCGCAATCTTATTGTTCATACTGTGTGATTATTGCAAAACGATGATATGGAATCCATGCCACGCTATTCATTCATGATGTCATGGACTGTGTTATTATTTTTTTATATGTGCGTGCGTGCGTGCGTGCGTGCATGCGTACTGTGTGTGTGTGTGGTGTGTGTGTGTGTTTTTTCTGGCCCATTCCCCGCCCCATTACCCCCTTGTGAATGGGCATTTAGCTTATCACCACCCCCCCCCCCCCCCCCCCCCCCCCCCCCCCCCACCCCTCCCTCTCTCTCTCTCTCTCTCTCTCTCTCTCTCTCTCTCTCTGCACTGGTCCAGCCTGGTCTCACCATTGCCCCAGTTCCTCCCTCCCATCCTCCCCTCCCCCCCCCCCCCTTCCCCCCCCCCCCCCCCCTCTCTCTTTTCTTTGATTCATGGTGCCGGCAACAGGCACATGAATTTTTTACGTTGGCTGACAAGTGAGAGAGGAGAGAGAGAGAGAGAGAGAGAGAGAGAGAGTGTGTGGTGGTGTGTGTGTGTGTGTGTGTGTGTGTGTGTGTGTGTGTGTGTGTGTGTGTTTTTGTTGTTGTTGTTGTTGTTCAACTATATAGAGGTTTAGTATTGGTGCAATGTCGGAGTAATAGCGTAATAATTATATGACAGACGTTAACGAAATCAGCGGGTTAAAACATCAGATGAGACATGAGACTCCTCGTCCCAAAAACTGACACCTGACTCAAGTGACAGGTTTGCGAAATAGACTGTCTGTCTCTCTGTGCCTGTGCCTGTCTCTCTGTGCCTGTGTCTGTCTCTCTGTGCCTGTGTCTGTCTCTCTGTGCCTGTGTCTGTCTCTCTGTGCCTGTGTCTGTCTCTCTGTGCCTGTGTCTGTCTCTCTATGCTTGTGTCTGTCTCAGTCACTGTGTGTGTGTCTCTCTCTGTGAGTCTCTCTCTGTATGTGCATGCGTGTACACCTCTCTCTCTCTGTTATATAATTATATATATATATGTTTGTATGTATGTATGTTTGTATGTGTGTGTGTGTCTGTAGTATGTATGTCAGTCTGTCAGTTATCTATGAGACAATGTGTCTGTTTCTATCTCCTCTCTTTTTCTCTTCCCTCCCCCCTCTCTCTCTCCTCCCTCTCTCCTCTCCCCACCCTCTCTCCTCCCCCCTCTGACACCCTGTCTGTCTGTCTCTGTCTGTCTATCCGTGTCTGTTTCTCATTCTGTCTGTGTGTCTCTGTCTCTGTCTCTCTCTGTCTGTCTGTCTGTGTTCTATCACGGTATTTCCCACAGTGGTCCTGTCCTACCTGTCACACACATTGTCACAGACTGGCAAAGCGCAGTGCACACACAGTGAAGCGCACTGACTGATGATGCTCTTTTCAGCCTCCTCACTTGACTGACACTTCATATTATTTCAGGGATTTTTCTTCTTCTTCTTCTTCTGATGGTTTTTCTTTTTGCTCTGTGAACTCAGTAAACGAAAGCGTGAATGTTTTTTAACATTCTTTTATTTCGAAGATAATGGAATAAGCACGCATGTCCTGGGTTTTTTTTTACATCCCCAGTCCCCGTGTGTATGCAGTTTTGTAAATGTTGTTATCAGTTTCCACAGGCACACAATGGCCTACACTTCCGAATAGCGGAACGGGTTTTAACGTGTGCGTTAAGATGCTCTTTATCTGTGTGTCATTACTCTGTGTGTGTGTGTGCGCGCGCGCGCGCGTGCGTGTGTGTGTGTGTGTTTGCTGTCTCTGTCACTCGGCGCGCGCGCGCAACACACACACACACACACACACACACACACACACACACACACACACACACGACAACACTTTTCTGTCTGTCTTACTTTAACAAAAAAAAATTATTTCGAGGATAGTGGAATAAGCACTCATGTGCTTTTTTCCATCCAGTCCCCGTGTGTATGCATTTTTGTAAATTTTGTCATCCGTTCCCACCGCCACACACATGGCCTACTCTTCTGACAAGTGGAACGGGTTTTAACGTGTGCGTAAGATGCTCTGCTTGCGTTCGCACACGGGGCCTCGGTTTTAAGTCTCGTCCAAAGGACTTTTTGGGAGGTAGTGGAGTCGGCCGGCACTGAGTAACTCCAGGAAAAAATCTCCTTCCTTCAGTTGCTTGTGTCAATTGCAGCGCGTTCCTCACGCCACAACATGGCCTACTCTTCAAGTGGAACGGGTATTAACGTGTGCGTAAATGCTTGCAGGTTTCTCAGTGCTAGCTTTTAGTCTCATCCAAGACTCTTTTGGAGAAGTGGATCGGCGCCAACTGTGAACCCAGAGGAAAAAAATCTCTTGCATTGACAGTGTGGATGTCACTAGCGTTGTCATCAGCCGTTATTGATTATGGCCTGCCAGCCACTGGTAAGCCACGTGACTGCATTGCAGCGGATGACGTTCTAACTGGCGCTGCTTGGCTGCAGGGTTGCACCCCTCCACTCTCCTCCCACTCCCGCACCCATCCGCCCCCCATCACCCCCGCACCCCTGCAGATTCATTGCATGGCACAGTGCATGGAATGTGATGGTTAGGCAGTTGTTGCTGTTGTTGTGTTGTTGTTGCTGTTGTTGTTGTTGTTGTTGCTGTTGTTGTTGCTGTTGTTGTTGTTGCTGTTGTTGTTGTTGTTGTTGCTGTTGTTGTGCGTTCCTCAGCTTAACGCTCAGAGGGTCACCCAGAAAGTGCAACTCTGACTATACACACATCTCGGTCTAGGAATCACTGTGAGATTGAAATTGCACACTGAGTGAGAGGTTTGGCGTGTATGACCGTTTTTTAAGTAACCTCGCCATAATAGGCAGCCATTCTCTGGCTTCAGATGGTTTTATTTATCCTTTTAAGGAGAGTAGTGCGTGTTGTTAGGTTAAGAGCTTGTCATGGCTAAAGAAGGCAATCTCAACACAACATTGTACAACTAACAACATTTTAGTGTGGACTTTGGCAATTAGCTGACATCAATAACTGACACAGCTTTTGGCCTGGGACAAGGTCAGGCAGCCTGAGGAGTCACTGCATTGAGCAGTGCAGGGAACGTCATGAGAAGTCATTGCATTGAGCAGTGCAGAGAATGTCATGAGAAGTCATTGTGTTGAGCAGTGCAGGGAATGTCATGAGGTCATTGCATTGAGCAGTGCAGGGAATGTCACGAGAAGTCATTGCATTGAGCGGTGCAGGGAATGTCATGAGGTCATTGCATTGAGCAGTGCAGGGAATGTCACGAGAAGTCATTGCATTGAGCGGTGCAGGGAATGTCATGAGAAGTCATTGCATTGAGCAGTGCAGGGAATGTCATGAGAAGTCATTGCATTGAGCAGTGCAGGGAATGTCATGAGGAGTCATTGCATTGAGCGTGCAGGGAATGTCAGAGAGTCATTGCATTGAGCAGTGCAGGGAATGTCATGAGAAGTCATTGCATTGAGCAGTGCAGGGAATGTCATGAGAAGTCATTGCATTGAGTAGTGTAGGGAATGTCATGAGGAGTCATTGCATTGAGCAGTGCAGGGAATGTCATGAGAAGTCATTGCATTGAGCAGTGCAGGGAATGTCATGAGAAGTCATTGCATTGAGCAGTGCAGGGAATGTCATGAGAAGTCATTGCATTGAGCAGTTGCACGGAATGTCTCATTGAGGAGCTTGCATTGACGCAGTGCAGGGAATTCATGAGAAGTCAATTGCATTGAGTATGTGTAGGGAATGTCATGAGAAGTCATTGCATTGAGCAGTGCAGGGAATGTCATGAGAAGTCATTGCATTGAGCAGTGTAGGGAATGTCATGAGGTCATTGCATTGAGCAATTTTACGATCTCCAAGTCCTCTTCAAGTGCAGACCTGCCATTG
>CM054157.1:1916168-1973668 GCA_028751875.1 Rapana venosa
GGGTGCTAGTATGAAGGTAAAGCCAAGATCCGTCCCCTGTAAACAGGTGGGGATTTCTTTGGTTCTGGTCTTCAGAAGAGAAATCCCTTTTGCGTTCAACATGGAAAGCTGAAGGACCCCGAAGTCGTGAAATCTTTAAAGCTGAGATAGGGCAGATTCAGCATTGAATTTCCTCCAAGATGACATCAACAACCTCCCCTGAATTAGCAAGACCTTCAGGGAAGCCCTGGGACCTTGGGGAAAAAAGGGAAAAAAAAAGGGGTTTTAAAAATATTTTACCTTTTAAAAGGGTAAAGGGAAAAAAAAAAACCCAAAACCCCAAAGGGGAAAAAAAAAAGGCAAAAAAAAAAGGGGGGCCAGGGGGGGAGTAGCACCCAAAGGGTTTAAAGGGGAACAAAGGAAAAAACCAAAGAGGCGACCCAAACCCTCAAGAAATCCAATCCCACACAAAACCCCTTTTTGAAGACAAAAGGGGGGGCCCAAGGCCCACAACGAAATGGAAAAAATTTTTAAAAGGGGGAAAAACCTGGGCAAACCCAAACAAACTTCCAAACAAAAACCCCCAAAAAAAGGGTCCCAAAAACCATCGATTTGAAAAACACACAGGTGGGAGGGGAAGAGGGAAAAGAACAGTAAAATCCCGGGGAAAGGAGGGCAAGTCCCAGGGGTTTCAACCCTCCCGGCTGAGCTTTTACAAGAACGGAGGCCCCCGAGATGGGTCAAGGCCTTAAAAAATATCTGCCAACGCATCTGACCAGCAAAAGGTGGGCCCGAACAAAGGGGCCCAAAACCATTTAGTTTCCAAATTCCAAAGAAGGGAGACCCGAAAAGGGGCCCAAAATTAAAAGAACAATAATTTTGAAAACCACCAAACAAAAGTTAAAGCTACGCAAGGGCCCTTTAACAGACGAAAAACCCCAAGCAAAAAGAAATCCATCAGAAGACAGGCAGGAAATTTAACCAGGCAAGCACTGTCCCAACGATCTTCAAAAAACAGAATGCTCATAGAGAAGCAAACTCCAACACCGCTAAAAGCTCCAACAACAACCCCCATTTTACTTCAAGAAGGCCTTCGACCCGGGGGGGTGGAAAAAAGCTCTGTGGCAAAATCAAGAAGACTTTAAAGGGTTCGAAAAGAGGGGGGCCCGATTCAAACAACCAGGGCTTTTATTTAAAAGCTCCCCCAGTGCAGTCCTCAAAGGGTTTGGGGAAATGGGAGTTTTTTCCGGACTTTAGTTTTGGGGCGAAAGGGTGCCCCCTAAACCCCTTTTCTTTTCAAAAGTTTTTCCTGGAGAACATCATGCAGGAGGCCCCCTTGCTTCAAGACCACAATCACAAAAAGAGGGGGGCCAGTCTGCAATCTTCGATTCGCAGACGATATTGATCTCATGGGCCGCAGTGAAGAAGAACTCCAGGATCTCACCACCAGACTGGAAACATCAGCCAATGCCCACGGTATGGAGATAGCACGGAAAAGAGCAAGATCCTAGTGAACAGTACCACACACCGACCACTCCCCACCAGCACAAGATGAGTGGCGAGACACTAGAGGAGGTGGAAACTTTCAAGTACCTTGGAGCAGTCATCACCAAAGAAGGCGCGAGCACACAAGAGGTGAAGATCAGACTTGCTGTGGCACTCTCCTCCATGACTAAGCTGGCGAAAGTGTGGGAAAACCACAACATCAGAACCCACACTAAGGTCAGACTCTACAAGGCACTCGTCACATCCATTGCCTTGTACAGCTGTGAAGCATGGACACTTACTGCCGATTAGAACGTCGCATTCAAGCCTTTGAGATGAAGTGCCTCAGGCGATCCTGAACATCACCTACAGAGACGCAAAACCAATGACTACGTCTGGCAGCAGATCGAGGCACTGGCTGGCAAACAAGAACCATTGCTAGATACAGTCAAACGGAGGAAACTGAAGTGGTTTGGCCACACAACAAGGCATAACAGCCTGTCAAAGACAGTCCTGCAGGGAATGGTGGAAGGAGCAAGGAGGCAGGGACGACCACGCAAAAGCTGGATGTCCAACATCAAGGAGTGGACCGGCCTCACTGTACCAAGCCTCCTGAAAACAGCCCAGGACAGAACCATTTGGCGGTCCACTTGCAGCGTCCGTGCGGGTACCCCAACGGTTGTCCCGACCAAGGGATGAGAAGAAGAAGAAGTATAACAGGTGCACCTTACAGCAACCACGGCAGTACTCTTTCTTTGAGAAATTCCTCCCTCACACACACATACACGCATGCGCGCGCGCATTCACGCGCACACACACATGCACGCACGCACGCACCCACGCGCGCGGGCACGTACGCACGCACGCACACACACACAACACACACACACACCACACCACACACACACACAGCACACCACCACCACACACACACACACACACACGATTTTGTGCTGCTTTGTCTGTGCGTGTGTCGATCTCTTGTCTCTCTCCGTCTGACTGTCTGTCAGTTGGTCTGTCGGTCGATCTGTCTGTCTCATGATGGTGATGTTGATACGCTTGCTGCAGCTGCTTCTGTAGATAATGAAGATAGTGATGACGATGATTATGATGGTGCTGAAGATGATGATGGGGATGATTATAACTAGAAGACATTGGGTTTCATTCTGTATGCTTGTAGAATTGAAAATGCGACATGGATAAAAACGTTTTTCTGCTAAGATGTTAACCTTCCTTCCCCCTCCCCCCTATAGTGGCCCGAGGCCGAAGTAAAAATAAAACTTTTCAGTGTTTCTCCTCTCTCTCTCATTCTCTCTTCCATCCTCTCTCTCTCTCCTCTCTCCCCTCCCCTCTCTCTCTCTCCCCTCTCCGAAAAAATTCGAAACTGAGTCACAAAACAAGTATTTTCGAAATTTTCCAATTTGACAGCGAAAATTTCTTTTCCGATCTTCTTCTTTCTCCTCTCAATAGCGTCTATCAAAAATTCAATCCTCTCAGGCCTTAGAAGTTTGGTATATTTTTTTCCTTAATGTATACAACAAACATGCTCCTTTACAGCCCCAAAGAGTTAGATATCGAAAAAAACCCTTTCCATGGCTAACCGATGAAATCCAAAATGCTATATATCACAGAGACTATTTGTTGAAACATAACTGCCGTGAAAACTAAAAAGAGGAATAAAGTAACTTCTCTGATACGAGCTGAGAAAAAGAAATATTTTCTCCATCTGATAAATGAAAAGAAAAACAGCAGATCTATTTGGAAAGCTATAAATCAGTTAACTAATAAAAACGCAAAGTTTTCAAGGAATGTACCTAAAGACATATCAGCAGACAACTTAAATTACCATTTTTCCACTGTGGCTAAACAAATAATACAAACTGATGATTCTAATAACAGTGACTTAGATGAATTACAAAAATACTGCCTTGAAAAAAACCATTCGTTCTTTTGTTGACGTGCATCCTTAAGTGTTCAAGAAGTTTCCATTGCGTTAAAACGATTAAAACAGACAGTCGTGGCATTGATAGAATTGATGGTAACATTGAAATATTTTCTCAAGTTATAGCAAAAACCCTCACATATATTTACAACCCTTGTCGGGATAAACAATACTTCCCAAGGCCTTAAAAAAGAAAAAATATATTCCCTTGTTTAAATCAGGAAATCTGCTGATCCATCCAACTTCAACCTATTTCTATATTATCAGTTCTTTCAAAACCTTGGAACAACATAAACATAAGTGTATTCTTTCCCATCTAAACAAGTATAAACCTTATCACCCGGGATCATGGGGGTTTTCAAGAACATCACTCATGCCATCACCTTTAACAAAACTGATAATCGATGGTTATCAAACATTAATAAAAAAGCAATTTACAGAGTATTATTTTTGATTTCGCTAAAGCGTTGATATTATAAATCATAAACTTCTCCTTAAAAAGCTATCAGCTTACAACATCTCTCAAACCCACTAAATTTTAAACTATCTTTCTTTCTGATAGAAACAGAGAGTGTCTTTTAACATCTATCTCCAGTTTTCGTCAACGTTTATGGTATAACCTCAAGGCTCTGTTTTAGGTCCTTTGCTGTTCTTATTGTATATCAAACGATCTTCCTTTTTTTAAAGGAACTCAGTGGGAAAAAATGTTTGCAGATGCACCACCTTAGAAATACTAAATCAAACGCTATGAAGTCTATGATTTCCATGCAAAAAAGTATTGATCACCTTGTTAAATGGACACATTTAAACCATATGGGTCTCGACCCACATAAAACTAAATTTATGTTAGTCACAAACAGACAAAAGCGTCAGAATCTTACTCATACATTACCAGATCTTTATATTTCTAATGTAAAAGTTGACCAAGTAGTAAATCACAAAGTCCTAGGTGTAACGATAGACAAAACATATCATGGTCAAAAGTCAAAACATTTTGAAAGACTTACTGCAAATATTGCCTCAAAATTGAATCAGTTTAGAAAAATAAAAACCTTTTTAGACCTTTATAAAAAAAACCTATTCTATTATGCATATATTCAGTGTAATATTGATTATGGTTCTACACTGTGGGATCTAGCTAGCAAAAATATACTTAAACCGTTAATAAGTGTTCATAAAAGAGCCATCAAAATAACCATTGACAAATCAACTTCATTAATAGCATCTGACTACGAACAAGCAAATGCTCTACCTCTCGAAACAAAACTTCTATACAATAAAGGGATTTTTATGCATTAAATACTGCACGGAAATGCTTGTTGGTGTGGGAGTGGGGTTGTGTATGTGTGTGTGTTTAAAATTGTGGTTAGCAAATAATAGCGTAAGTGGGTGAGCCTATGGTTATATGTGTATTTATGTAGGGATTGTGTTGGATATTGAAACATGATCTGCTGTAATGTTTTTGATTAGTAGTTTCATCGTATAATCATCGTCTTCATTGATATTTCTGGCAGTAGCATTTGTGTCATTGTTTATTGATATCGCCATCGTCATCATCGTCATCTTTATCTTTATAATTTCCTTTTCAATAAGATCTGGTATATTTATTTGTGTGATGATGTTTTTGTTGTTGTTGTTGTTATTTTTTTGGTTGGTTGTTGTTGTTGGGTTTTTTTACTCTTAGATGGCTTGACGTAAAAAAGCAAGTATTTTGCTTATTCAATGTACCATCTGGAAATAAAAGTTTGACTTGACTTGACTTGACTTAAGAACATGTTTACCGTTAATGAATATCGACATTCACATAAACTGAACCTTCCTTTTACGACCATTACTCTATGCAAATCTAGTCTAAAATATTCTGGAGGATGGTTGTGGAATAATTTACCAGAATTCATAAGATCTGAATCAAACTTTTAAAAAATTCAAAAAAAGGTTGTACAATTACCTTATGGATCTCTCTGACTGGAGCTGTCTATGTCCAAAGATGTATTGAGAACAATATTATATGCATAAGTATATATATATTTTTTCCACTGATATTATAATCGGAGTATATTTCGTTTCGGTATACATAGATTTGATGATCTCTCTCTACTCTCTCTCTCTCGTCTCTCCTCTCTCTCTCTCTCTCCTCTCTCTCTCTCTCTCATCCCTCCCTCCCTCTCCTCCCTCCCTTCCCCCTTCTCTCTCATGTTTGTATTCTCTCTGACACTTAAAAAAAAATGTTGTTCAACAATATGACTCGAAGAAACATTAGGTGTATTTGTCATATCATCATTCCATCAAGTTTATATGTTATCATAATTATTTTGTTTATGATGATGGTGGTGATGATGGGGATCACAATGACAATGATGATTTTAGTGGTGATGTTTATTGTGATTATTATCATTCACTTTGCTTATATTTTTGTCTGTTTACGTTCTTTCTTTCTTTCTTTTCGAGGGCTGGATGTAAAAAAAAAAGTCTTGTACTTATTCTATTACCCTCAGAAAATAAAATTTCGTTATCGTTATCTCTTCTCTCTCTCTCTCTCTCTCCCTCCCTCCCTCCCTCACACAATGTTTTCAGTGTTTGAGTCTCTCTCTCTCTCTCTCTCTCTCTCTCTCTTCTCTTCTCTCTCTCTCTCTCTCTCTCTCTCTCTCTTCTCTCTCTCTCTCTCCTCTCTCTCTCTCCTCACTCCTCTCGCTCACACACAGTGTTTTCAGTGTTTTATCTCTCTCTGTCTCGTCTCTCCACACAGTGTTTTCAGTCTCTCTCCTCTCTCTCATCTCTCTCTACTTCTCTCTCCTCTCTCTCCTCTCTCCTCTCCTCCTCCACACCCACGCACACAGACACAAACACACATGGTTGCACTGCTGTTCTAAATTTTTGTCTGTCTTTGCCTGCCTGTGTCTCTAGCTGTCGTCTGTCTGTCTGTCTGTCTGTGAAGGCTGTTGTTTGCCCCCCCCCCCCCCCCCCACCCTAAATGACACAAGAATTCACCCTTTTTGTAAATGTATCGTCTAAGAGCGTGTTTTATAACAAACTACTGGAATGCTTACGTTACATCATTCATTTCATTTCAAGCTATTTTAATCAAGCGTTATACATTTTCCACATGGGAATCATAGATATAAATCCCTGCCTACTTTCTCCATAGCGCGTTTACGTCATGGTTGGGGTTCAGATAGCTGTTTTGATGATAAGAGCTGAATTCAAACCACGTCCTTCTGGACCAAGCAGCTGCTGACGCTGTCATAGAACATCGTTTAGATAACAGGAATGAGCGTGACACGGAATCAGAGAGTGATGGAACATTCTGTATGGCTGGTTGTTAGTGTTTGTTGGGCGTTCCTCAGTTTAACTCCTCTTCAAGGGACGGGATAGCCTGGTGGTGGGAGCGATGTGCATTGCGCTCGTGATCTGCTGACCGGGCTTGAATCTCATTCAAGAGGATTTTTCCTCTAGAGTTAACATCAGTGCCGACTCCACTCTCCCCAAAAGTCCTTCGGATGAGACTATAAACCGGTGTCCCGTGTGCGAACGCACGCAGAACATCTTGCGCACATGTTACAACCTTTCCGCTTTTCGGAGGAGTAGGCCATTGTGTGCCGGTGGAAATGGATGAAAAAATTGACAAAACTGCATACACAGGGCGGGGGGGAGGTGGGGGTGGTGGGTGGGTGGGGGGATGGGGGTGGGGTGGGGGGGGAGGCCTTACGTAAAAAAGCACATGAGTGTTTATTCCATTATCCTCGAGAAAAAACAAAACCCATACAAAAACACTAACACCGTGGGGGTCACCCAGAATAGGCTCTCTCTCTCTCTCCCTCTGTCTCTCTCTCTCCCTCTGTCTGTCTCTCTCTCTCTCTCTCTCTCTCTCATCTCTCTCTCTCTCTTTTTCTCTCTCTCTCTCACTACAGATCACATTAAAACTATTTTTGGAAAAGAAAACTACATGAACTCAATAGACAAATATTGTTTTCGAGTTGCTATTACACAAGCTAGATTGAGTGTTTTACCACTTAATAACAATGTTCGTAGGTACAGTGCTAATGAGCAAGAAAAACTTTGTCCTTTTTTAAAAACAAAGTTAGAAAATGAAGCCAATTTTTTGTTTGAATGCTCAATGTACCAATATCAGAGCAACTCAAAACATCAAATGGAGAACACAGTCATTATTTATCCAGATACATATTCCATTCTATGAATAGAAGGAAGAAATTGTTGTGTCATAATGTGACTTAATTGATACGTGTGTCAAATAAGATATATCTCTACAAATATTGTTTCTATCAACCTGAATTGAAATATTACATTTTGATTTATACCGATTTTTATGTTTGCTGTTAGCAATATTCATGCAGTCTAATAGCATTGCTTATCAAGTTCATAGTTCAAGACTTGATCTTTGCGGTCATTATTCACATGAATCGGTTGTTAGTTTGCTTGTTTGGTTGGTTTTGCTTGTTTATTTGTTTGTTTGTTTTTTCTTCCATGTACTATGGTACTTTACATACCAGTATGTTGATTCTCCCCCTTCCCCCAAACTCCGTGTATTGTGACCTAAGGCCAATGTACATACTAAACACGTTCAGAGTTCAGAGTTCAGAGTTCTCTCTCTCTCTCTCACCATACCTGGCAGTCACTGGGAGACACACTGGATCAGACACTTGCGTGCACAGCTGAGCAACTAGCAGTATCACTCCCCCCCCCCCCCCCCAAGCATAACAGCAGGTCATTTAATGGAGACCTGGGCACTTTGTGACCACCAATAACTGACACAGCTTTGGGCTGTAGGCCGCACTCTGTTCATGTTACGTGTGGTTGATGTGGGTGTCGCACTCTGTTCATGTTACGTGTGGTTGATGTGGGTGTCGCACTCTGTTCATGTTACGTGTGGTTGATGTGGGTGTCGCACTCTGTTCATGTTACGTGTGGTTGATGTGGGTGTCGCACTCTGTTCATGTTACGTGTGGTTGATGTGGGTGTCGCACTCTGTTCATGTTACGTGTGGTTGATGTGGGTGTCGCACTCTGTTCATTTTACGTGTGGTTGATGTGGGTGTCGCACTCTGTTCATTTTACGTGTGGTTGATGTGGGTTTTCCCACAATGCCGCGACCCTCCAAGGGTTGACCCTTGTGGTTAAGCCAGGGTTTTGATACAGGGAACGATAGTAGAGTTGGTTTTATACCCTGGTAACAACAATCTGTAGACAGATCTAGTTGCCCTGTTGTGTTCGTATTTATAACCCCAGTGGCGAGTTCTGATTATGTTAGAGAGAATTTGCGCAGTTTTAATCTGAGATTTCAACAACAACATGAAGTCAGGTGAGAAAGCCCTGATATGGCCTCTGTGGTGGGCGGAGCTATGAACAACAAGAGTGGATTGGACTGGACAATCTGTTGAGACGATTTCTCTGCCCTTGTCTGTCTGTTCTTCAGTTAGAAAATAATGTAACTGTGTTTCCTGGCTAAGTCTTGCCTTCCTCCTCGGGACCATGAGACCAGCGGCAGCCAGTGTGCCATTTCTTTAATAATAATAATAATAATAATAATAGGAATTTATATAGCGCTGAATCTTGTAAATAAACAAACAAATCGAAGCGCTTACACTCAATCATTTACAGGCATGCAACTCTCCTTTAACATAATGAGCAACAGATTTCAAAACCATGCGCGCGCACGTATGCACGCATACACGCACACACACGCACACACACGCACACACACACACACACGCACACACACACACACACTCACACACACACACACACACAAACTCGGAACAACACTTAGAAGGTGAAAGATGCTGTTGAAAATTAGGGACAGATATTTGGGGGGAAAGTCTCAGGTAGGAAATAAGTGTGTTTTGAGGCTGGATTTGAAGGTATCAAGTGAAGGCTTTTGGCGAAGTGAAAGAGGGAGGTCATTCCAGGTGGATGGACCAGAAACAGAGAAGGAGCAACGGCCAACAGTGGTTTGTTTGAATCTGGGTGTTCGAAAGCACAAAGTATCTGCGGTTGAACGAAGGGAACGAGATGGAGTGTACAGGTGAAGACACTTACAGAGATAAGAGGGTGCAGATTTGTGGAGACATTTGAAACAGAGGGTATTGATTTTATACTCCAGTCTTTGTGAGACAGGCAGCCAGTGAAGAGATTGCAGAGGAGGAGTGATGTGTTCAGATTTTTTCTTTCTTAGGACCAGTCGAGCTGCAGAGTTTTGTATGCGTTGAAGAGAGTGGATAGATGATGCTGGTAGGCCAGCCAAAAGAGAATTACAGTAGTCTAAACGTGAAAGAATGAGAGATGTGACAAGCTTGGATTGCATCAGTGGACAGATACTTGCGAATCGCACTTATGCGCCGTAATTGATAGTAGCAAGACTGGCAGGTCTGGGTAATGAATTTTTTCATACAGAGTGTGTTGTCAAGAACTACTCCTAAATACTTCACAGAGTTGGACAAAGGAACTGACGTATTGCCGAATTCTATTGAAGATTTTGCGATAGAGGAAAGTTTATGTTGGGTCCCTATGAGCATGGCTTCGGTTTTATCGGCATTAAGTTGTAACTTGTTCTGAGTCATCCAGTTTTGAATGTCTTGAAGGCAGTAGGACATATTTGTCAGGAGGGAAGGCAAGTTTTCAACAGTATCACTGCACTGAAGCTGAGTGTCATCGGCATAGAAATGATGATCAATATGGTGGTTGTTTATTATATGTGAGAGTGGAGCAGTGTAGAGAGTAAAGAGAACAGGGCCCAGGACTGATCCATGCGGGACTCCACATTCCATTTTGACAGGTTTTGATTGAATTTTGTTTACAATAACTTTCTGAAACCTGTCTTTAATGTGTGTTGTGTTGTGTTGTGATGTTTTGTGATGTTGCTGGTGGTGGTGGTGGTGGTATGTGTGTGTGTGTGTGTGTGTGTGTGTGTGTGTGTGTGTGTGTGTGTGTGTGTGTGTGTGTGTTTCTTATGTAGGACTAGTAGATGTGAAGTAGCCAAATGGTATGTTCCGATGGCAGCGCCTTCTTGAAAAAAACTGTACGGGAAACCCAATGATAATCAACATTAATTTGCTGCACGAAACTACTGTCTGAAGTACTTGAAGTCAAGTCAAGTCAAGTCAAGTCAAAAACACTTTTATCATCCCATGAAGGGCAATTACAATACTGACAGGCAGATTGATACACATCAAAAATCTCAAAGACACAAAAAGCTATATTTCATATTGGTTAAAACATTCCAAAATGACTTCAAAATTAAATGTCACGAACACACACACCAACAAACACGCGCGCATGCGCTCGCACACACACACACACGCACACACATCAATTGTAAACACAATTTTAAACCCATTGACTAGAAGACATAAAAACTTATTTTTTACGCGCGCATATACGCGTACGTGCGTGTGCTAACACGCCCACGCACACCCACACCATACACCAATATATGAATTCAATGTTTTAAGACCGTTGACTAGAAGACAGACTTATTTCACACACCCACGCACCCACCCACCCACACCCACAATTATGTATTGACTACACTCATAACAATGACAATCAGGCAAATAATTCAGAGAAATGTAAAAACTAGGTAGTCAACATCATTGTGAATTCAGAATTCGAATGCTTACTGGCAAAAAAAAATTTCTTTTTCTGTTAGTTTTGCTGATGGGACACTGAAAACGGCGTTCCGAATGCAACAACTGAAATTCTGGAAACAAAGCATGGGAAGGATCAGCCAAAATGGCTGTGGCTTTGCGTACAAGCTGCTGATTGCAGAATGACATGAGATGTCTTTGTTCTTTTCCAATTATTTTTTTAGCAGATTCTTACAATTCTCTGCAGGCCATTCTTGTTTTTAACACTAAGGTTATTGTACCAACAAATGAAAGCAAAACTTAGAACACTCTCTATGTAAGACTTGTAAAACAAGGAAAGAATCTTTTTGTCTACAAAAAATGAGTTCAGTTTCCTCAGAAAATACAGACGTTGTTGTCCCTTTTTGACAATAGCGTCAGTGTTCACGTCTCAGTTTAACTTGTGGTCAAAAACAGTTCCCAGATACTTATAATTCGAAACGTTTTCAACTTCTTGATTATGGATAATAATATTCTTAGGAGTATGCCCTGATCTTCTGAAGTCGAAAGGCAGATCTTTAGTTTTAGAAACATTTAGCTCCAGATAGGCCTCGTCACACCAGTGTACGAACTCGGTGAGGGCTGTCTAATCCAACTGTCTTGTATAAACCATCAACAAACAAGCAAAACCAACCCCACACAAAAAAGCCAAAAAAAACCAAAAAAAAACCCAAAACAAAAGAAAAACCCAACAACAAAAACCAAACCAAAAAGATAAAACAGATTTAAAAAACAACAAAAAAGACCAAACCAAAACAAAGCTAAAAAGCAAAACACAACCCAAAAAAGACCAAACCAAAACAAAGCTAAAAAAGCAAAACACAACACGAAAAGCAACAAATTGTTCTCTAGTATCAAAATTCTTATCAACTGCATTGGAACAGCCTTCTCTTGAACATGTTATCAGCTTAGGAAAAAGCTCCTGGTCTGGTTTTTCTTGACCTCTCAGCTGCTTTTGATAGCACACCGCTGGTCATTCCGCTCTTTGGTAATTAATCACTGGACGGTGTAGCCCTGAGCTCTTCTGGCTGTGGTCCTACCTGACCAGTGGATCACTGACTATTTGTGTTAATGAGAAACACTCTACTCCTCTTAGCATTGGCATTCTCCAGGGCTTCGTGCTTGTACCGGTCTTTTTAGTTATGGTGCTGCTGCTGTATTTTGAGGTTGACGACTTGCACTCCAAGCTGCATGGGACTTCTGCTGATCGTGCCCAGCTGTACTCAATGCTTAGCAACTCACTCTCTTTTTTAAGACTTGGGTAATGTAAAAGCTTTGACTCTAAAACGTATCAGTAAAAGAAGAAGAAGAAGAAGAAGAAGAAGAAAAAGAAATCTGGAAATTGAAACTTCCTGATGACAGGACTCCGCGAACACAGGCCTTCCTTCCAACATTTCTTTCTGGTTGCTGTTGTTATTGCTATTGTTGTTGCTGCTGTTATTGCTGTTTTTGCTGCTGCCGTTGCTGTTGCTACTACTGCTGTTATTGTTACTTACTTGTTTCCGATTTTTCTTGCTTATGTGCATGGATTTTAGTTAGCTAGAGTCAAGTTAAGCCAAGTCGAAAAACACTTTAATCATCCCATGAAGGACAGTTACAATACTGACAGGCACATTGATAGGTATCATAAGGTTTTATGTTTGTTAGATATGTATTTGTTTCTTTCTATCTACATTCTGATACGTACTAGAACAGTCTCTTACTCCTCTTCCATTAGCAGTATAGTCTATCTCCCCTTACATTAGCAGTACAGCTTATCTCCCCTTACATTAGCAGTATAGTCTATATCCCCTTTTATTAGCAGTATAGTCTCTCTCTTTCCATTAGCAGTATAGTCTATATCCCCTTACATTAGCAGTATAGTCTATCTCTCTTCCATTAGCAGTATAGTCTATCTTTCCTTTCATTAGCAGTATATTCTATCTTTCCTTACATTAGCAGTATAGTCTATCTCTCCTTACATTAGCAGTATAGTCTATCTCTCCTTTCATAAGCAGTACAGTCTATCTCTCCTTCCATTAGCAGTACAGTCTCTCTCCTTTCATTAGCAGTATAGTCTATCTTTCCTGACATTAGCAGTATAGTCTATCTCTCCTTCCATAAGCAGTATAGTTTATCTCTCCTTCCATTAGCAGTAGAGTCTATCTTTCCTTACATCAGCAGTATAGTCTATCTTTCCTTACATTAGCAGTATAGTCTATCTCTCCTTCCATTAGCAGTAGAGTCTATCTCCCCTTACATTAGCAGTATAGTCCATCTTTCCTTCCATTAGCAGTATAGTCTATCTCTCCTTACATTAGCAGTATAGTCTATCTCTCCTTACATTAGCAGTATAGTCTATCTCTCCTTTCATAAGTAGTATAGTCTATCTCTCCTTACATTAGCAGTATAGTCTATCTCTCCTTCCATTAGCAGTAGAGTCTATCTCCCCTTCCATTAGCAGTATAGTCTATCTTTCCTGACATTAGCAGTATAGTCTACCTCTCCTTACATTAGCAGTATAGTCTATCTCTTCTTACATTAGCAGTATTGTCTATCTCTCCTTACATTAGCAGTATAGTCTATCTCTCCTTTCATAAGTAGTATAGTCTATCTCTCCTTACATTAGCAGTATAGTCTATCTCTCCTTCCATTAGCAGTAGAGTCTATCTCCCCTTCCATTAGCAGTATAGTCTATCTTTCCTGACATTAGCAGTATAGTCTACCTCTCCTTACATTAGCAGTATAGTCTATCTCTTCTTACATTAGCAGTATAGTCTATCTCTCCTTCCATAAACAGTATTGTCTATCTCTCCTTACATTAGCAGTATAGTCTATCTCTCCTTCCATTAGCAGTGTAGTCTATCTCTCCTTACATTAGCAGTATAGTCTATCTCTCCTTCCATAAGCAGTATAGTCTATCTCTCCTTCCATTAGCAGTATAGTCTATCTCTCCTTACATTAGCAGAATAGTCTATCTTTCCTTTCATTAGCAGTATAGTCTGTCTCTCCTTTCATTAGCAGTATAGTCTATCACTCCTTTCATTGGCAGTATAGTCTATCTCCCCTTTTATTAGCAGTATAGTTTATCTCCCCTTACATTAGCAGAATAGTCTATCTTTCCTTTCATTAGCAGTATAGTCTGTCTCTCCTTTCATTAGCAGTATAGTCTATCACTCCTTTCATTGGCAGTATAGTCTATCTCCCCTTTTATTAGCAGTATAGTTTATCTCCCCTTACATTAGCAGTATATTCTATCTCTCCTTCCATTAGCAGTATAGTCTATCTCTCCTTTTTTTAGCAGTATAGTCTATCTCCCCTTTCATTAGCAGTATAGTTTATTTCCCCTTACATTAGCAGTATTGCAATTCTGTGTTGGCTGGTCTGCCAGCATCATCAATCCATCCCTTCAACGTATACAAAACTCCGCAGCTCGACTAATCCTCAGAAAGAAAAAAAACTGAGCATATTACCTCTCTCTTGCAATCTCTTCCACTGGCTGCCTGTGCCACAGAGAGTAAACTATAAGATCACTACCCTCTGTTACAAATGTCTCCACAAAACAGCACCCGCCTACCTCTGTGAATGTCTTCACTTGTACACTCCTCGTTCTCTCCGCTCTGCTGCAGATACCTTGTCCTTACGAATACCTAGATTCAACCAATCCATCATCGGCCGTCGCCCTTTCTCTATTTCTGGTCCATCGATCTGGAATGACCTCCCCCTCTCTCTCCGCCAAAAGCCTCCTTATGACACTTTAAAATCCAGTCTCAAGACATTTATTTCAAACCTAAGATTTTCCTCTCCTGCTTCATCTCATAGTTTTTCCCTGCTTTCAACAGCCAAGATTCTATTGCCCTGCTAGGGTGTGTGACCTGTGTGTGTGTGTGTGTGTGTGCCTGCCTGCACATTTGGACTTGATGGAACTATTACTTGTTACTGGTTGTATGACTGTGTAAGAATGAGTTGAGTGCAAGCGCTTTGATTTGTCTCTGCAAGATAAAGCGCTATACAAATTCCATTTATTATTATTTATTAGTATAGTTTATCTCTCCTTACATTAGCAGTATACTCTATATCCCCTTACATTAGCAGTATAGTCTATATCCCCTTTCATTAGCAGTAAAGTCCATTTTTCCTTACATCAACAGTATAGTCTATCTTTCCTTACATCAACAGTATAGTCTATCTTTCCTTACATCAACAGCACAGTCTATCTTTCCTTACATCAACAGTACAGTCTATCTTTCCTTACATCAACAGTACAGTCTATCTTTCCTTACATCAACAGTACAGTCTATCTTTCCTTACATCAACAGTACAGTCTATCTTTCCTTACATCAACAGTACAGTCTATCTTTCCTTACATCAGCAGTACAGTCTATCTTTCCTTTCATCAGCAGTATAGTCTATCTTTCCTTACATCAACAGTACAGTCTATCTTTCCTTACATCAACAGTATTGTCTATCTTTCCTTACATCAACAGTATTGTCTATCTTTCCTCACATCAACAGTATAGTCTATCTTTCCTCACATCAACAGTATAGTCTATCTTTCCTTACATCTATCTATCAGGAGTCCCCTGTCCCCACAGTTTCAGCCACAAGCTCACATTAATTTTCTAATACTTGCTGATCGTTGACACTGACTGTGCACAATGTGAAGACCTTGTTGCGTGCTTTTGTCTGAACACACACTCACACACATACACACACGCGCGCATGCACAGAGGAATTTGGTGAGATGATTGTTAGAGCACATTCGGTATAAGGGCGCTTACAAATCACAACCAAGAGATACAAAATCTGATCTATAACATTCCTTAACAAATCACAACCAAGAGATACACAATCTGATCTATAACATTCCTTAACAAATCACAACCAAGAGATACAAAATCTGATCTATAACATTCCTTAACAAATCACAACCAAGAGATACAAAATCTGATCTATAACATTCCTTAACAAATCACAGCCAAGAGATACAAAATCTGATCTATAACATTCCTTAACAAATCACAACCAAGAGATACAAAATCTGATCTATAACATTCCTTAACAAATCACAACCAAGAGATACACAATCTGATCTATAACATTCCTTAACAAATCACAACCAAGAGATACACAATCTGATCTATAACATTCCCGTAGTCGGAATGCTGCTACCTACCCCAAGGGTGGGTGACAGCGGTGGCGAAATGTCACCACAGGTACAGCTTGGAGCTGTGGTGGAGAAAGGAAAGCAAAGAAGTGTAGTTAGTTGTGGCAGGACTGAGGTAAAAACGTCCCCCCCCCCCCCCCCCCCCCCTTTACATCCACCACACAGACAACAAAGAGGGCGGGTTCATGGCGGCTTTTGTGTCTGTCTGTGTGTCTGACTCTATGTCTCTGTCTAGCTATTTGTCTCGTGTGTGTGTGTGTGTGTGTGTGTGTGTGTGTGTGTGTAAGTAATTCTTCAATTTTAACGTCTTTCCACTTAAAGTGATACCAGACGATCCTTAAATAGGAGACTGAATATGTGTGTGTGTGTGTGTGTGTGTGTGTGTGTGTGTGTGTGTGAGAGAGAGAGAGAGAGAGAGAGAGAGAGAGAGAGAGAGTGAGAGAGAGAGAGAGAGAGAGAGAGATCTACTCTTTGTGTGTGAGTGTGCGTGGGCGTCCCTGCATGCATGCGCGCTCGTGTGTGTAATAAATAGTAATAACAAAGGAAATAGTATTCTTAACATGAACAAATCAAGAACAGAAATTTAAAAAAAATTGAAATTTAAAAAAAACTACAATAGCTACAATAAATGCCCTATAGGACTTAACAATAAACCCTTAGCAATATCAATTGTTAACTTAACATTGTTCAAAATTTCTTCAATGGAATTCTCAGAAAAGGCAGGGAGATGAGGTTTTAACTTCTCACATTCAAGTATCATATGAGTATTTGAAATATATTCACCACAAAAGTGTGTGTGTGTGTGTGTGTGTGTGTGTGTGTGTGTGTGTGTACGTGAGAGAGAGAGAGAGAGAGAGAGAGAGAGAGAGAGAGAGAGAGAGAGAGAGAGAGAGAGAGAGAGAGAGATGAACAATGACATTAATTATTTTACCGATATTGTACCGATATTTGATTACGGTGACGTAATTTGCGATAACTGCACCAAGAAATTATCTGATACTTTAGAAGATCTCCATTTGGAAGCTTTACGAATTATTACTACAGCCGTCCGTGGTAGGAGTGATTTAGAACTTGATCAAGAATAGGGGCTTTGTTCTTTAAAAGATCAGAAAGGAGAAATAGACAGAATTTGTGTTTTACCATAAACTGATCCAGGGCAATGTGCCAAATTATCTAATGAACTTACTCCCTCCATTAGTTTCTTCCCAAAATCCGTACCACAGTCGGAGACTCCTTAGCAGATTAGCACCTCAGTGTAGAACTGAAACATAATGCTTCCTTTTTTTCCATCCACCACCAGACTATGGAATGAACTACCAGAGCTCGTGCAAGCTAGAAGGTCTATCAGTTGATTTAAACACTTTCTCTCTGATGGGGGTGGAATAGTTCCGAACTACTTTTATTATGGTAAAAGAAAAGAGCAAATCATCCACTGCAGACTTAGATTTGAATGAGTAATCTCAACTCTGATTTAAACAAAAGGCATTTATTGAATAATCCCTCTCTGATTTAAACAAAAGGCATTTATTGAATAATCCCTCTCTGATTTAAACAAAAGGCATGTATTGAATAATCCCTCTCTGATTTAAACAAAAGGCATGTATTGAATAATCCCTCTCGTGCTTGTGGCTATCCTATCCAAACCGCCGAACATTTTTGTTTTTGTTTTGTTTGTGTTGTACTGTCCACATTTTTCAACTGTTCCCCGTCACACAGTTGATATACTCTGAAACCGGATCAAAAGAACTTTAATGCTTTATTGTATGGCGACAGACAGATTAACTTTATTGTTAACATTAGCATGGTTAAACTGTGCATGCATTTCATGATAAATCCAAAGGCTTTCAGAATAGAAGGGATAAGGAAGTAGAGAGCCCTGTGTGTGACGGAGTGCTCCCCCCTGTCTGGTGGTGTCGGGCCGCCCTGACACGCCAAGCTGTTCCCCTTGCATTGCTTCCCGCTGTGTTGGTGTACTGTCCCTGACATTTGTTTTTTGTCTTCTTAAACTTTGCATTACTGATTTGTTTTCTTCCTTTTGTGTGTGTAGATATAGTTGTACGTGTGACAACGTGGCTTTGTGTATGTGTAATTATAAAAGTCCTTTGTCTGCACAAGCCACAATGTAATTTATTTTATTTTATACCACTTTAAGTCACGAGATTTCTCTGCGTGAAATTCGGGCTGCTCTCCCCGGGGAGAGCGCGTCGCCACAAGAGCAGCGCCACCCTTTTTTTTTTTTTTGGTCTGCAACTGTATTTGTTTTCCTATCAGAGTGGTTTTTTTCTAAGAATTTTGCCAGGGACAACTCTTGTTGCCGTGGGTTCTTTTACGTGCGCTAAAAATTTTGTGTAACACACGGGACCTCGGTTTATTGTCTCATCCGAAAGACTAGCGCCCAGACCACCACTCATGGTCTAATGGATGGGGAAAAATTTCGGGCCCAAACGGGATACAAACCATGCACACACGCACAGAGCGCTTTGATTTGTTGCTTTACAAGATTCAGCGCTATATAAATTCCATGCATTATTATTATTATTATTCATTACACACCCGACCCGGATTTTTCGCATTCTAGACAGGCGCGTTACCTCTAGACCACCGATCCACCAAAAAATGGTGTGGGGAGAATTTTTTAATTTTTTAATTTGACCATGGGGTGGGGTTTAATTGAAACTAGCTGTAGCTTGATGGCTTGCCCCTGCTGTGCTGAGGTCTGCTGATGATGTGTGTGCATTGAATAAACCAGGCTGAAACCAAAACACCCCAGATTTTTTCTTCAGGCCTCCAGCCCCTAGAATGGGGTCCAACAAAGCATGTCAAAAACAAAGCCGACAATTTCACACTGAGGACTCGTAGGTATGTCACATATCTAATCAATAGATTTGTGCCTTCGGCGCCTGGGCTTTATCCCAGTTCTTGATTAAACCATTGTCGCTGGGGGCAACAGCAAAGTGAGAGGCTGTATGATCAGTGGCTTTCTTTCCCATTCATGGAATTTCCACTTTACAGCTTAGTCTTTAGTGATCGACTAAGACTCTCTGACTAGGAGGCTTGACTCGCACAGTCCTTATGTGCTGCAGCCCGGGGGCTGGTTGGCCTTTGGAGAACATCTCCAACGCTGACTGTCCTTATGCCCACTTGGCCGAGAGAGTGGGAATGTACTGTGGGCAAGGCATCTCCACTATAATCAAATTTCTGCCCAGTTTCCAAAACAGCAGCTGCCTCCTCTGCTGTTTTGGAGGTCATCGTCGGACACGATGGACAAACATACATACAGATTTGCCTAATTACTTAAAAATATATGCAACTGTTAATGATGGTATATCATGCATTAGTCATCGGTTGCAAAATAAAGTCACCCGTCACAATGTATGCATGTATGTGAATATGACAGGACTGTCATCGGTTTACTTGTTGTCCTGTCAAGGTAGCCTCGTATTTTTGTGACACTTTTCGTGAACAAATTCTGTTGAACCAAAACAAAGCAAAAACAAAACATGACATAATATGTGGCAACTTCAAAAACCATGGGACCATCCACATCGAGCCAAAATAACCCACTTTAAACAGCTGTGTAGGCCAACATTAAACAGGTTAGCACTGTCCCCTCTCCAAATTTCAACAAAGGCCTGCCGTACTTACAAAGCATTGAAAAGATAAAAGCTCAGGTTGCGAATGGAAGACACCGAACCGTATTGCAATAAAATCACATAATTCATAGTTGATGGGTCCAAATATTTATGTCTTAAATCACCAGAAAGAAGAAGAAAGAAAGACGGCATGCGTGTGCGCGCGTGTGTGTGCGTGCGAGAGCGCGCGTATGTGTGTGTATGTGTGTGTCAATCTACTTTTTTTTTAAATGTCCTGAGTCTTAGTAATTGTTCGTTTCCCGTTTTGCGATGAACTCTTGCTTTTCAGTTCCTGTTAGTAATTGATACCACTGTTGGGTGTTTCGCTGTTAGGTTTATTCTCCTGTTGAACTCGTTTGTAATCCTCCATAGCCAAAAGGGGTGAAAGGAATTAAATGTGTGTGTGTGGGGTGGGAGTTGGGGGGGGGGGGGGGGGGGCGGCGGCATATGTGTGTGATGTGTGTGTTTGTTTGTGTTTGTATGGGTGTGCGATGGGGCTTGTGTGTGTGTGTGTGTGTGAACGTTTTTCCTTTCTCTAAATCGAAGGAATAGAACAGAGAAAATGTCTGACTGTGAACAGAAGGAACTGAAAAGTTTGCTCTCTCACGTGTGCCCCTTAACTCTGCTTTTTCCAGTCGAAAGTTGCACGGTCTTGTCTCTTGTTGCATGACCCAGATATAACATTCACAACCCGCTTGTCAACAGTAATGCTGGTAATGAACATAACAAACATGTCAGTGTCAGTTGTGTGTGTTTTAAACGACTGTGTGTTTTACGTCGACGTCGTGTAGTGCAGTAGAGACATTTTTCTGCAAAGTCAGTGGACAAGAAGGGTTGTATCTTGTGTGTGTGTGTGTGTGTGTGTGTGTGTTTGTGTGATTGCGTGTGTGTTTGCAAGTTTACATATATGCATGTGTATGTGCATGCATACATGTGTGTGTGTGCACGGGGTACCGTGTGTATGTGTTTGTGTTTTGTTTTAATTCTTTTATATCGAGGATAATGGAATAAGCACTTATATGCTTCTTGAATTCAGTCCCTGTGTGTATGCGGTTTTCTAAATTGTCATCTGTTCCCACTGGCACACAATGGCCTACTCTTACGAAAAGCGGAACAGGATGTAATGTGTGCGCAAGATGTTCTGCTAGTATTGATACCACTGTTGGGTGTTTCGCTGTTAGGTTTATTCTCCTGTTGAACTCGTTTGTAATCCTCCTCTTGCGTGGGCGCGCGTGCGCGCGCGCGCGTGTGTGTGTGTGCCAATAAAAAGACCTAAGCAATAAACAGTTATACAAAACTTAGGGCCTTGCTATTTGAAAAAAAAACAACACTATAGGGGAATAATCAAGAACGTTTCTAAATCCTCAACCAGTCATGGATAACAAATAGAACAAGAATAACTCCGAAAACTAACAATAGATACTATATATAACTAGCCAAAAAGTTTGGACTTTGGAAACGTTAACACATTCTACGTAGATATTAGCACAAAGTATGGGGTAAAAAAAACAACAAAGGGCATTACGAGAGGTTTACAGAACATTCATTAAATGATAAGCTTTAAAACAAGGTGATCAATCACAGGAAGATACCGACTGGGCTGTGGAGCAGACATTCAAAAATTCTGCAAAGATGTATATCGTTGTTTAGGATGCTTTTAGCGTTACAGATGATTCTAAAAGTAAGGGATCTTTCAGTGTCATAGAACAATTTCTTTAATTCTAGGGCAACCAGCAAGTAGATGTCTGACGCTAATTTGTTTTCCACACATGCATATTATATTATTGCAGTATTTTGTGCGAAGAGCATTTAAACGGAATCTGTAAGCCAAGCTTGATATATTTCTGGAAGCAGACATAGGTGACTTTGCACAGAAACGCTTAGTGTTTTGTACATCCGTCATATTTAGGCAATTTTGAGTGTAGTAACAATTAGAATTTAGCAATTTTTTAATGGCCTTATTATAGGAAGTATGCTTTAAAAGTTCATAACCCTCTCGCAAGTCTAACGGAATATTGACTAAAAGTGATCCTTCAACATTGCTGCTCCTCGTCGCGCTCTATCGACCCATTCATTAGCAAAAATCCCACAGTGGGAAAGAACCCAGCAAAAAGTAACACTGATGCCTTTCAACGACAATAAATGAACAGCATGTTTGATTTCAGTGATCATTTCTAGTCTAGTATTTTGATTTTAGGAATTTAATGCGCACAATACAGATTTAGAGTCAACACATAGTACAATTTTCAAATCTTTGTGAGGAAGTGGAACAAAATAGTTGAGAGCCATCAATATTGCGAAGAGCTCTGCAGTAAAGATAGAAACGCCACTAGTTATATGATATATTTTCTCAATGTTATGGGCTGGTATAACGAAGGCTGCACCTACCTGTTCGTTATCAAGTTTTGATCGGTCTGTGTATATTTTTAAGTGGTCTGAATAGTGAGTGTCAATATGCGAATTAGCTTGCAAGTATGTTAGGGGAATCGCTTTTTGATAGATTTGTATGACACATGTCAAATGTTGGCTTATTCATTTCCCATTCAAGGACAGCTGAAAAAGATGCTGTAACAGCAAGAACGTTTTCATCAATTTTAGAATCTTTGAAGATATCCGAGGTGTACGTCTTTATAGATCTTAGCAATTGTCCGATCTTAAGCTAACTTCTTTTTGTGAATAATTTTCGTTTGAATAACATCTCAAAATATTCTTTGCAGCACAGAATTCTCTGTGTTCGTCAAGAGGTAGCACACATATTTCCTTGTAAGAGCCTAAAACAGATGCATAGAAAGGAACTCCAAGAGATATCTTGAGTGCTTTACTATATATGCTTTGCAATTTATTTAACAAGTATCGTGGCGCGCTGAAAAACACCTCTTGTCCATATGCAAGTCTTGAGCGCACTAAAGAAGTAGCTAAAGATATAAGTGATTTTGTATCTTGCCCCCCAGGTTGTTTACACACAATTTTTAGAAAATTTAAACTCTTTCCTGCTTTTTTTCAGTACATAGCTGATATGATTATACCAAGACTATTTAAGTGCAGAATAACGCCCAGAAATTTAACATGTTGGGTATATATTTCAGTGTCATCTATAGTAAAAGAAGGAAGCTTCCCAGGGTCATAACCTGAATTAAAAAGCATCATATTTGTTTTTTCAAGCGACAAGCTAAGCCCATTTTCTGTCATAAATGAGCTGATTTTATTCAGTTCAGACTGATAAAGTTTCTCTATATACTTTAAAGTTCGAAGTGGAGTCTTTCGTTTTAATGTCACCTTTATCCACAAGCAAATGTCATCCGCATAATGAATCTTTTGACAACATTTTGGATAAATCAGCTATTAGTATATTAATTGGGGCAATTACAGAACCTTGGGGTAAACCCATATCCAAAGTTCTTGTATTTGAATACGTACCTCCTATTCTGGCCTGAATAGATCTATCTGTCAGAAAATGTATGATGAAATTAACCATACAACCCGAAATTCCAACAAATTTTAATTTATGTAAAAGTCGACTGTGCCATATTTGCTCTTATGCTTTTTGTACGTCAAAAAAAAGTTGCAAGAATACTTTTATGTCTGGCAAACTGTTGTTTGACTTGTGTTGTGAGTTTTACTAGATGTTCAATAGCCGATCGACCTTTCCTGAATCCAGCTTGATTCACAGGAATGATTTTATGCTTTTCACAAAGATGAATAAAAGGTAAATGTAAAGGAGTCCCATAACCTATAAGGTCGTAGGGGAGCGAGGCGTCAGAGACCTCACTTCTCTAGGGCCAGCATATTGAGGGCGGCGCTCATCTCCTCTCCCTCGCTGCTTTACCTTCCCTGACCCTAAAGAGGGCAGGTACCCATTTACAGCTGGGTGAACTGGGGGAAATGTACTGAAGCCAAGGCGCGCAAACAGCCACCCATTCAACTGGTAACCACGCTCGACGCTGCTTAACTTGCCTGAGGGAAAGCGAGTGCTCCGACCACTGAGCTATCCCGTCCCACTAAAAGATGAATAAGCCGTCTTAAAATAATTATTTCCATGAGTTTGCATGTATGAGATGTAAGTGCAATAGGTCTGTAACTGTTTTTATCGGTTCTAGGCTTTCCTTGTTTATTAACTGGTACAATGGTAGACTGTTTCCAAATGAGTGGGAGCTGACCTTCAGTCCAGCACTTTTGGAAAAAGAGATATAAAAAGTTTACCCAAGTAGGTGGTAGATGACGTAACATTTCATTAGAAACTCCGTCAAGACCTACTGCTGTTTTCTTGACACATAGATTATTAATACATGCTTTTACCTCCTCTAACGTAATAATTTTGTCTATAAAGATTCGTTGTGTTGTGTCTGATGCTCAACTCATGTGTTTCTCTAAATTTTCTGTTCTTTTCTGACAGGCCAGTTTTACAACTGTTGTTTGCAAACATTTACACAAAAGCTTCCGCTTTTTCAAAATTGGAAGGTAGATTTGAGTTTTCTAGTCTACCATTTCTCATTAACTTTTATTTTTTCCCGCACTCTCTGCAAATCTTTATAGTTGGATACCTCCGACATGCAAAATGATGACCAGTATTTTTTCTTCGCCTGGGCAATAATTCTTTTACATTTATTTTTGGCTTTTTTCATTTCTGTATGATTTGATTCAGATCTATTCTTTAGATAAGCTATTAGTTTTACTTTTTTTCTCTTCTTTTTCTTTTTGACAGGTATCATTCCACCATACATTGCCTCTGTGTGTGTGTGTGTGTGTGTGTGTGTGTGTGCGCGCGCGCGCGTGTGTGTGTGTTTTGCGTGCGTGTGTGTGTGTGTGTGTGCATGCGTGTTTGTGTGTGTACGTGCGTGTGTGCACGCGTGTGTGAGTGTGCGCGCGTGCGTGCGTGCGTGTGTGTGTGTTGTTGTCTTCAATGTCTGTTCACTCTCAGTATATCAGACGAGGGATGTGGAAAATGTAGTGGAAGTTAAAGAGGAGAGGGGAAGGGACAAAGAAAAGACTGGTTAGGCAACATGTGTAGTAGTAGTTCTTCAGTTTAACGTCCTTCCACTTAACAGTGATATCAGACGGGAAAGTGTGTGTGTGTGTGTGTGTGTGTGTGTGTGTGTAGGGGGATGCATATAGCTAATCATTGACAATTAACAAATATTAATAAGATAAAGCGTAAACAAGAACTTTGAAAAGATAGAAATAACAGCTCAAACACTAACTTTGCAATTTCTACAACTAAATAAAATACAATGTACTATAGGTATCTAATATTAGGGAAATGAGTTAATGATAATACAGTATCTTTCATTAAAGGGGTCTCTTTAAGTATTTGCTCTAAGCATCGGACTGGGAAGATTGCTAAAAAGAGTTTTAGATCTGGACATTGTAAAAGAACGTGAGCATTGGTAATAGTTTCGCCACAGATACACGTTGCGGATTTTGAAAATTTAGATCTAAAAGCATTGAGTTTAAACCTGCAGATAAGTGATGCAACTTTTCTATATTCTTGTGAATTATGACATTTAATAACATTTCATAAGATAATAAGAGTTATATCATCATTCCAGGAAAAACCAATATCTTGTAGTTTATTTTTAAAGTGTTTCCAGCATGCATTTTGCAACATGCTATAGCCCTCACAGGTAGACAAAGGAACATCTATGCTGTAAGAACCACTGTCATGCTTTGCTCCGCATTTTGCCAATCTGTCAACTTTTTCATTAAAGTAGATACCACAATGAGAAGGAATCCAGCAGAAAGTAATATTAGTGCCCTGTAACATCAGAAAATGAATCAGATGACACATCTCAGTTATAAGCTCTTGTCTCACTTTTGAGCTGAATTTAATGCAAGTAACACTGACTTGGAATCAACACAAAAAAGGATATGAAAAATGGCTTTCGGAAAATCTAGAAGATAATACAAAGCCATCGAAACTAGTAGACAATTCAGCTGTAAATATAGATCGATTTTTCCCAATAGAAAATGATGTCTCTATCTTCAGAGATAGGATGACAAACGCTGCACCCGCCTCATTGTCGCTCAAAAGTGAACCGTCAGTGTAGATTTTTAGATGTTCTGGATATGTAGTTTGCATATGCACTAAGAATATTTTCATTTCCTTTTTTGGTTAGAGAAGAATTATTGACACCAAAATTAGCTCTCTGAAGCTCCTATGGGGGACAAGGGGAGACATTAATCTTTGGTTTAGTTAATTTTGTAGGGCATAGTTCTGCCTTATCAAACAATTCAGAAGTATTGGTTCTAATAGTGGTAATAGAACGAATAAGAACTGCTCTTTTAGGAAAGTGACATCAGATCTAGTACATATCTCGGCGTCCACATTGGTTTCTTGCTTTGAACATCGTAAGAGGTATTTAGCCAAAGCCAGTTGTCGATAGTTGTCTAATGGCAAAATACCTATCTCTTTATAAGTACCCATTGATGATGCATGAAAAGGTACCCCAAGAGCTAATCGAAAAGCCTTACAGTCTAATCTCATTTTTTGAAACAAATACTTAGGAGCACTGAAAAACGCTTCCTGACCATAAATGAGTCTAGAACGTACTAAAGATAACGCCAGATGTTTTAACACAGCTAGTCTACATCATGAGCCCACACTTGTTTACTGATAACTTTCAGGAAGTTTAGACTTCTCCTAGCTTTAGTATTTAGATATTCAATATGATAATTCCAAGTTAATTTAGACGTGAAATATACCCCTAAAAACTTCACTATGGTTTTATAATTTAAAATGTTACCATCTATCTGGAAAACAGGTAGAACTGGTGGGTTAGCACCATTACTGAAAAAGTACGAGATTTGTCTTTTTAGGAGATGGTGACAGACCATATTCAAATATTTTCTAATTAAGTTTGTTCAGCTCAATCTGATACATGTTTTTCATATAATTTAGATGTCTCTTTGGAGTTCTCTTTTTCATTGTGACATTCATCCACATACAAATGTCATCAGCGTACTGGACGTGGATGGCATTACTGGAGAGACACTTAGGAAGATCATAAAGAAGAATATTGAAAAGATGTGGAGCAATAACTGATCCCTGTGGAATGCCCATTGTTGGAAATCGCAAAGTAGAATAGGAATTTCCAACTTTGGCCTGTATGCGTCTTTCTGAGAGAAAGGCTTTAACATAATTGCCAGATAAGCCAATAGACTTTAACTTAAACAGTAATCGTTCATGCCAGACCTGATCGTATGCTTTCTTTATATCAAAAAAGGTGGCAAGTACATTTTTCCTACAAGAAAACTGATGTTTAATTTGTGTGCTGATCTTAATCAGATGATCTGACTGTGGACCTGCCTTTTCGAAAACCTGCTTGACTAAGAGGAATTATTTGGTTTTTATCACAGTAATGTATTAATCGGTTTAGAATGATTTTTTTTTTCGATAAGCTTTCCTGTGTGTGAGGTTAACGCGATAGGTCTGTAGCTGTTTTTATCACTTTTAGGTTTACCCTGCTTTGGCACTGGCACTAAGATGGAGTGTTTCCAAATGCGTGGAATTACTCCATGAGCCCAGCTGCTTTGGAACAATTCAAGTAATAATATAATCCAATTTTCTGGCAGCTGTTTCAATAATTCATTTGAAAGCAGCATCTATGCCAACTGATGTTCTTTTTGTCCCAAGAGACAGGAGGGCATCTTTTAGCTCCTGCAGCGTTAGGGGAGCATTGACATAATGACTGTTATCTCTCACAGGATCTTTATACATGTCTTTTTGTGCTTCTTTTTCTCTATATACTTGATATTTTTCTGAAAGATTTTAATCACTCATTGTATCTGTGAAGATTTCTATGAATATATCAGCTTTCTCTGAATTAGTTGGAAGTTCCTTGTCTTGGATTTTAATAGGGCAGTTAGGAAGCTTAATCCCACTTTTCATATCTTTAATTTTTTTCCATTCCTTCTGTAGATGCTTATGTGTGTAAACTTTTTGTAAGCAGAAGGTAGACCAAAATTTACGTTTGCTTTGTTCAACAGTTTTATCACAAAGGGACTTTGCTTTTTCATAAGACAATGATTTTCTGGCGTTTTGTTTCTTAGGTATGTTTTAGACGCAGGTTTTTGTCATTCACAGCTTTTTCACAAGCAGAATTCCACCATATATTTCCAGAGTGCTTTTCGGACTTTATGGAGGAATACTTAGGAATAGAGCTATCAGCTGCTTGTAATTTTTTCATAAAAAATATCAATATCATTACTTTTGATACTTTCAGTATTAAATTGTGTCAAAATGTCCTTAAACTTATTCCAATCTGCATGACGATAGTTGTACTTTGGGATAACATCTTTTTCTTTGTCATTTCGTAGAGTGATAGCAATGGGAAAATGATTACTTCCCATTGTATCACTTTCTATTTCCCAGTCACATATGGGGACAAGAGATGAAGAAATGAAAGATAAATCTAAAGCGCTAAGTCTCTGATTCGAAATATCTGGGATTCTTGTAATGTTACCATCATTAAGTAGAAACAGACAAGAATCAATTACGTTTTCGATGAATCGATTACTGGTTACTGATGTCCAGTTTTTATCTCAGAAGGGGGATTTTGTTTTGTTTAATGTCTATTCACTACATGGTGATTTAGACACACACGCATTCATACCAAAGTACCTATTATTACACACCCCATCTCTCTCTCTCTCTGGCTCTCCCTTACACGCACTCACACACACATATGTATATATATAAACATACACACACACACACACACACACACAAAAAATAAATATATATATATATATATATATATAATATATATATAATATATAAATATATATATATATAATATATAATATAATATAATATATATATATATATATATATATAATTACAGTAATGGTCTTACAGGTGAAGAATATATGACTTCAGCAACTGACATTATGAATTGCTGAGAATCATATAAAACTTCTTGACTAGTGGCATATTTCTTATGAATATCTAAACCTCTTCTTTTATATATGTCAAAAAGAATTGGGCAATCGAACAACAAATGGTGGATTGAAAGGGGAATAGAACAACATGTTACATTTTTTGAATATTTAGTATTCCATGCATTTAATCTCAGTTTATGTATTAGAATTTCTTATTTCCGTGGGCAAGGAAACTGCTGATAATGTTGTTTTTTTAAAAATAATCTTTGAATGTATGCATTTCATTAACTTAGAATGAATTTCATAAGACGACAATGTTAGATTAGAAGCAAACACTTCAGTACTGTATTCAGAGGCACCTTGTTTTGCCAAAGAATCAACCAGCTCATTCGAATAAATTCCACAGTGAGAGGGGATCCAGCAAAAAGTTATGCTGATGCCTCTGCTTGCAATAGAATGTATCAGGAACTTGATCTCAAATACAATATCACTCCTTATTTTACCTTGCCATGTCTTTTATGTCATTCACACTGCCTTTGAGTCAACGCAAAACAGAATTTGGCAAACATCAACAGCAGTATCAGACAAAAAATTCAAAGCCATAAGAATTGCAAATAATTCAGAAGTAAAATTAGAAAAATGCTGTCCTAAAATGTTATGGAAAGATTTTTGAACTTTTAAAGTGGGAATCACATATGCAGCACCACTTTTGCCTGTTTCTAATACAGATCCGTCAGTATACACTTTTAAGTGATTAGAATAATTACTTTATAAGTGACTGTTTACATCAACGGTGAGAAGATTTTGATCTTCATTTTTCTTTCTTTCCGTGTAGTCGATGTCAAATTTAGCTGAAATATGTTCCCAAGGAGGAAACTGAGGAACAACCGTAAAATTGGAATTGTTGATATATTGATGTCATTTTCTTTCATAAATGTGTCTGTATAATTTTTAATTGGCTGCAGAAATGAAATATTGCGTGCTCGTTAAGGAAAATCAGTGTCTTGATTCATAAATATTTCCTCTTTTACTGAATTTGGAATGGAGATACTACGAACATACATTATTATTATTATTAATTATTATTATTATTACGAACCACGTATTTTGATACTGCCAGTTTTCGCTGATCAGAAAGAGATAGTAATTGAGCTTCTTTATAAGTATTAGCTGTATTTGCATGAGCCGGAACACCAAGAGCTATCTTTACTGCTTCACTGTCTAGACTTTGTAATTTTTTAAGGAGATAATCTGCAGCAGAAAAATAAACTTCTTGTCCGTATATTAATTTTGAACGTACCAAGGACAGAGCCAGATGTATCAGAGTTGTAGTGTCTTGACTCCATGCCTGAGAACTTATTATTTTTAGAAAATTAAGTCTTCTCCGAGCTTCAGTTATCATTTGGTTGGTGTGAATCTTCCAGTTCAACTTTCTAGTTAAAAATACACCTAAGAGTTTGACATCTTGTTTGTATTGAAGCACCCTTCTTTCTAATTTCAGGATTGGTAATTTTAGTGGGTTGTCACCGTTATTAAAAAGCACAAGACACGTTTTCTCTGCCGATAATTCTAATCTATTTACTTTCATATAACTACAGAATTTATCTAATTCTTTCTGATATATTTTTTCAACATAATTGAATACTCTCTTTTCGTGTTTTTCCTAACTGACGTATTTATCCAAATAGCAATATCATCTGCATACTGAACAACTTGAGTATTAGTTGACAAAGAGCTATGGAGATCATGTACAAGAATAGAAAACAAGATAGGGGCAAGTACTGATCCCTGTGGTATACCCAAGTCAATAGCTTTCAAGGATGAGTACACTGAACCTAATTTAGTTCAAATTGATCTATCCGACAAGAAACTTTGCAGCTATTTATATAATATGCCATTAATACCAATGTATTTTAATTTATGTAGCAATTGATCATGACAAACTCTATCATAGGCCTTCTTCACATAAAAAAATGTGGCTAACGCACTTTTTCTTTTGGAAAATTGCTTTTTAATTTGATGTGTTAGTTCAACTAAGTGGTCAGAAGTACATCTTCCCTTTCGAAAAGCAGCCTCTTTTCACAAAAATGAAACATACCCTTATGTATAATTTTTTTCCATTACTTTACCCACATGAGAAGTAAGAGCAACTGGCCTGTAGCTATCTATCGATGACCGCAGTTTACCTTTCTTTAGGATTGGAACTACAATCGACTGCCCCCATCCACATTTTAGGAAGAGTGCCATTTATCTAACAGTTCTGGAAAAATGAAAAGAGTAGCCTTTTCCATTTTAAAGGCATATGGGCCAGCATTTGATAAGATATACCACCAGCACCAACAGCCGTCTTGTTATGTGTAAATGAATCTAAAGTTTCACTAAATTCATCATATGTTGACAATTTGTTTGATTTATTTGCTTTTTCTAATTCGATATAAGGGGGAGTGTGCATTAAAATCCCCACATATTAACCATTTCTTATTGGAATCTGGCAATGTGCGAAACCATTCTGTGTTGCTGTTATTGGAGCCTTTAGGCAGATATACCGAAACAATATTTAGATCTATAGATTTGCTGATTTTTATGCATGCAGCACACGAGTGCAGATTCGGTACATTTGTTGGAACTGGCGAGGTACATTCATGATATTCTACTCCTTTATGCACATAGATGGCAGCCCAAATCTTTTCAGCATCGTTTGCAACAGATTCATAGATAGGTGGATAATAGTAATTATTCAGATTGGGTAGTCGATTTCTGGTACTGTTTAAAGATTTAAGACTAAAACCTCAGATCTAAGCGATGCAAGATGTTGAATAAGATACGGTAAATTTGTTGTCACAGATCTGCAGTTCCACTGCAAAATTTTAAAAGGACAAGTTTTTACCATTTTTACTAAGAAAATAAGTCACAAGTTGATGTTGTTTTTACAAGATTTGTATAGAAACACAGTTTACATTTTTTTTTAAAAGCTCTAAGGGAAAACAAAATGTAAGTCAGAAATAATTACATACAATGAAACCAGAACCCCCCCCCCCCCCCCCCCCCCCCACCTGCAAGATATCTTACTACAATACAGTCTTTTACAATAGGCCAGAGAACAATCAGTCACCACACCTCTGAAATTGATCACAGATCTACATACCCTCGGGTTCTGTCCTTTCCTTTAAAGTTAAAAGTCTCTTAACACGTCATATAGATTCCACCATGGGCTTTTGCTTCAATTCAATTCAATTCAATTCAAAAGCTTTATTATCTCAAAGACAGAGAAATTCCGGCGGGTTACTCACCATACATAAAAACAATAAACATTTAAACATAATATTTAAAACACACACACACTGTCCAACATCAGCACGCACCCATCATGAGATAAAATGCATCCACAAATCAGCAATACCTCAGCCAGCCACAAACCCACCCCAACAAAAATCACTTTACTCATGTGCGCACAAGCAAACCCGCACGCCCGCACATTCACAGTCACTCGGGCACGCACGCTCGCACATTGTAAACATTCGTACCTATGCTCACGCATTTTAATAATATAAGTCAAATTGTTATAACATGCTGCACAAGACAAACATCAATTAAATTAATACTATGTTCTTTTAAGATATTGAACAGTCTAAAGTAATAACACGCGCACGTATTTAAAGAGAAAAAAAAATCATTTGTATAACATGTATGATAAGACAAATATCAGTGAAGTTAATACTCTATTCTAGTAGAAACTGAACACAGTTTACACTAATAAAAGGTAGCCTTTAGTCTCTCTCTCTCTCCCTCCCCCCCCCCCCCCTCTCTCTCTCTCTCTCTCTGTCATGGGCTTTAGTTCAATTCAGATTTATTGTCATACATTTATTAATTAGCAGAATTGAGGTTGGAATAAAACTATTTTTAAATCGCAGGGTTCTAGACTTGGGAACTCTGTAGCGCTTTTGAGAAGGCAGGAGTTCAAAATAGTTTGCAAGCACATGTGTGTCATCACTCATAATCTGTCTAGCTCTGTCTCTCACACGGCATTCATACAAGTCATTCAGTTTCATTTGCTCACAGCCCACAATTTTGCCACATCTGGTTACAATCTTGTTTACTATGTTTTTGTTTTTAACAGTCAGGCCCCCATACCAACAAACCAAGGAAAATGAAAGGACAGACTCAATAAAGCATCGGTAGAAATTTTGTAAAACTTTACATTTACTTTAAGACTCCGGAGTTTTTTAAGGAAAAGGATGCATGAGTGGCATTTTCTATTTACAAGATCTGTATTAGCATCAAAGTTTAGTTTATCATCAATAATAGTACCTAGATATTTGTATTGGTGTACACGCTCTACCTTTACACCATCAATGTAAAGATTTGGTATGGGCTGGGGGTCCCTGCGAAAATCAATCAACATTTCCTTAGTCTTTTGAACATTAAGGTCAAGACAGTTCTGTTTGCACCAGGAGGAGAACTCCTCAACTTGTTTAAAATACATGACATGGGAATTAGACAGATCTTCCAGAGCAGAGTCATCAGAATATTTGATTAACGGTATAAGATCAGAGCCAGTGCAGTCATTTGTGTAAAGGGTGAAAAGGATGGGGGACAGAACAGTGCCTTGGGGAGAACCAGTGGAAGTTGATCTTTGAGTGGATATGGCTTTTTGAAATCGAACAAACTGTGTCCGGTGTGTCAAAAAGCTCATTATCCAGAGAATTAGCCGAGGACAGACATCTGTTGAGAGCAGTTTAAGAGCTAATAGATGGGGCTGAATGGTATTAAAGGCAGAAGAGAAGTCAATGAAAAGTATACGAACAAAGGAGTCGGGTTTTTCTAGGTGGGAATAAACATTATGCAGCAAAGTAATTGTAGCATCGTTTGTGCTTCTGTTGGCTTTGTATGCAAACTGAAGAGGATCTAGATATGAAGAAGTAGGGAAAAGAAGCCGTTTGAGAACGATTCGTTCAAAACATTTCATTACTATTGGAGTGAGAGCTACTGGTCTATAGTCATTTAAAGATTTGGGGGTGATTATTTTTTGGAACAGGACAAATTATTGATTTTTTCCAGAGACTTGGAACATGGCATGCTTTCAAAGACAAAGAAAACAAATCACTAAAAACATGACACAGCTGCTCTGCACAAGATTTTAAAAGCCGACCACAAATACCATCCACACCCACAGCCTTCCTCACATGCAATGCTTTAAATACTGATTTAACATCTGTAGCATGAACAGTAAAATCTTCATCATTCGAATCATTATCACAGACA
Organism: Rapana venosa; assembly: GCA_028751875.1. Taxonomy (NCBI): domain Eukaryota; kingdom Metazoa; phylum Mollusca; class Gastropoda; order Neogastropoda; family Muricidae; genus Rapana; species Rapana venosa. The sequence goes on from CM054157.1 coordinate 1,950,131, forward strand.
TTTTGTTGCAGGTTAGACAGAACAGATTGAAGCTCATGTTTGTGATCTTCACGCTCAAAGCGGCAATAGAAATCATTCAGTTCATCAGCAAAAGCTTTTTGTTCCTCTAGTGGCATTGACTGTGTTGACATTTTTGAGTTTGCTTGCCCTGAAAGTATCTTTAAACCCTTCCACGCATTTGCCAAATGACCCTTCTGAAATTGTTCTTCAACTTTCTCTTTATAAGATCTTTTACATTCTCGAATTTCTTTTTGAAGTTTCTTTTGAATTGTTCTGCAGGCCATTCTATCGCCGCTCTGAAACGCTACTTTCTTTTTGTTTAGAGAGGATTTTAGTGTTTTTGTCACCCAAGGTTTATTGTTGGGAAATATCTTTACAGTTTTTTGTGGAATGATAAGATTTTCACAAAAAGAGATATATGCATGCACAACATCAGTCGCTTCATCAACATTGTCACTCGAGTCAAGAAACACACTCCAGTCAGTACACTCAAAACAACCTTTCAACTCTTCCACACTCTCATGCGTCCACACTTTCACTTGTTTTTTCACAATAGGGTCAGTTTTTATTTTGGGTTTATATGCAGGTATGAGGAAAATTGTGTTGTGATCTGAGGTACCAAGAGGTGGCAAAGCAACAGACTTATAGGCATGTAAAATGTTCCCAAAACATTTGTCAAGAATTTTGTGTTGACGGGTAAAACAAGTCACATATTGTTTAAAAGAAGGAAGAGCTTGTTTTAAATCACAGTGGTTAAAATCGCCAAGCACAAAACAGGGCGAGTCAGGAGCATTCAATTGCAGTTCATGTACTATGTCAGAGATCTGGGAGGAGGCACGTGCAGCACAGGCAGAGGGAGGCACATAGCACACTGTCACAAACACTTGGCCAAACTCCCTTGGCAGATATTTAGGACGGAGGGACACTGACAATTCAACATCTGCAGTACACACTTGCTTTCTGACCTTGACATTCGCTCTTGCACACCAACTTTCATTCACGTACAGGCACACGCCACCACCTTGTTTTTTTCCGCTCTCATCTTTCTCTCTGTCCATTCGATATGGCACACCAAAACCATTCAAAGTCACACTCTCATCGCTTCTAGTAAATGGTGGGTACACAGCTTTTCTTTGATGATTCCTGGGTGGCTGTTGTCTGTTGTACCTGAAGGGTCTTCTTGGCTGTTCCCAAAAGAGTTGACCTATGTGTCTGCCGATGTTGGCAGCCAGCACGCTGGATCCTCTCCTGGTGGGGTGAAGGCCATCCTTTAGAGTCCTGGAATGGGTGTGCAGGTTTGAGTGAACTAGACTCTAAGGAGACAGAGCTGAACCCAAGTAGCTCAGAACTAAAAAATGCATTAAAAATTTCTGGTTTTGAATTACGCTTTGGATCCTTTACTGGCGCTATTTTACTGACGATGATCCTTGCTTTTGGAGTTCACTGGAAGATGATTCTGATATATTTTGCTAAGCTTTTACAGGCTATTTGTGGCTCAGAACTTTTAATGTCATTTATTCCACAGTGGATGACAAAGCCATCCAATGGCTTTTCACTGTCTGAGAGGGCTGACTGTAGCGACTGTCCCAGGTCCTTGATTGTGTGGGCCTTAAGAGATATGGTTATAAAACCATAAGAACAGCCCAATCGGTGACCATTCACTCCATTTGTGATGGAATCGTGGAGAAGAACCACTACAGGAAGATCGCTATTTGCTGCCAGATCTATTTTTCCCTGGCCATGGACTTTCTTTGTTCTTTTTGACTGAGAGCCAACGTCACTATAACATTAACGTCATCGGCCTGTTTTTCTGAGCACTTTTTGTTTTCTTTAAGCTTGACTGCAAGCTGATGCCTAGGTTCATTTTGAGGTGGAGTTACAGGCTGTTTGGATGGGACAGCAAGCTAGTGGGGAGCCCTCAGGGCATCAGCGTAGGTCAAATTGCGAGTCAGATCATCTTGTCTGTGTTTCTGTGTAGATTGTGTCTTCCATTTGCTGGAAGGCCTCAAACACTCTATAATTTCGTTTTGATTGGATACAATCTGCTCGAGAGATGTTATTCTTTGTCACAGGTTTTCAATGGCAACATTTAAATCCCGAATAACACTCACTGTGTCTGGAGAGTCACGGGGCTGGTTGTTGTTTTCTTGACTGGGGCCGCTCTTTTCCTCTGCCTGGCTGCCTTGCTGCACAGATCCTTCCAGCAGACTCTTTCTGAGATCTGGTGTTTCTGCCCGTTTTGCTTTGCTGCCAGCTGTTTCTTTGTGTGCAGTAGAATTCAGGCGACCATCAGACTTCTGGATCTGGTCAGTCTTGTCACTTAGAGTAGAAAAGTGATAATTTCAGGTGTGAGTGGGATTCTAGCTTCTGACCGTTTCAGCCATCTTGAAAGTCCTCAGGCAACATGTGTGTTAGTATTTTCATGCTATAAAAGAACAGAAAAGAGAAACCTCTGAAACATGAGTACAATTTCAATTCAACAAAGTGTTAACATGAAACAACAATAACGTAACTACAACAAATATGATAGCGGACTGTGTAATAAATATTTAACAATAGCAAAGGCTCTGTGTGTGTGCATGTGTGTGCGCGTGCACACGCGCGCGCTAAATTTAACGGACGATTATCGCAAATACTACCTCCTGTATAGAAACGAAATAGGGCAGGGTCAGCAACAGGCTGTTGCTGTTGTCAGTGTTCAACGACAGTACAAAACAGAAGAGAAAACCACCCAAACTGCTGCCAACAACGACCATCCAGACCCTCCAACCAACCAACCAACAAGCCAACGGAGAGAGGGGGGGGGGGGGGGGGGGGGGGGGGGGGGGGGGGGAGGGGGGGGAGAGAGGGGGGGGGGAGAGGAAAAGAGAGAGATAGACAGACACGCGCGCGGAACAACACACACATACACACACCACAACACGACCCCAACACACCACAACACGACACAACACACACACAACACAACACACACACATCACACACACACACACAAAACAACACACACACACACACACACACACCAATCTATACTGTATTTGTTTTGACACGTTGGTTTGGTGTTTTTTTGGGGGGGCATCATGTTTATAATGTCACAGATGTGTCACTCCCGGCTACATTCCTGTCTAGTTTACAGAATTAACGAATCATCGGGGTTTCCACACACACACACACACACACACACACACACATTCCTCAGGTCATACAGAAAGCCAATTAAAAAAGCACCAAAGAATATCCTTCTTTTTTTTTGCAGAGTAATGTGTTAATTATGGCTAGTGATTGGGATGCATAAACATACCTAGCATGCATCTTGCTACCTAGAAAGAGCTCCGCCAGGTTTAACACGCCCACAACACGTGGCCCGAAAAAGTGAAGAGCCGTCCACAGCTCAAAGTGTTAAGGAAAAAGTCGGTCAGTTTTTTGTGATGTTCATTATCTCATGACGTATGCACACATAATGACGCAATATTTCCAGCTTGTCCTTGAGAAATAATGTCATTATCTTTGTCCAGATTGTTCTCTTCACTGTGTTTATTTATTTATTTTATTCTTTTATGTCGAGGATAATAGAATAGGTACATATGTACTTTTTTTACATTCAGTCTCGGTGTATATGCGGTTTTGTTAATTCTGTCATCTGTTCCAACCGGTACACAATGGCCTACTCTTACGAAAAGCGGGACAGGATTTAACGTGTGCGCAATAATTTCTGCGTGCGTTTGCACACGGGACCTCGGTTTATAGTCTCATCCGAAGGACTTTTGGGGAGAGTGGAGTCTGCACTGATGTTAACTCCAGGGTAAAATATCCCCTTGAACGGGAATCGAACCCGGGTCGTCAGATTGCGAGCGCATTGTTCTAACCACTAGGCTATCCCGTCCCCCGTGTGTTGTGTGTGTGTGTGTGTGTGAAACAATATATTGAAACAGATAAGAGGATTTTGCCGAGGCTTGGAAAAGGCAGTTACTGTCTTTTACAATTTGAGGTGGGGGGGGGATAGGGGGGGGGGGGAGGTTGGAGAGCAAGAATCTATAATCTAGGTAATGCTTTGACAAGAGAAAACGCATCATCTTCAGTAACGTTCGCTCTAGCAAAAGCTCTGAATAGGGAGCTCTTTTAGAGGTGGGTGTGAACTAGGCAAGAGAGTGGGGGAGTGAGTGTTATTGATCTGCTTTGTGGTGACAGGCAGAGCAGCATGAAGTTTACGACACAGGACTAATTCTCTGAGGTCACAGCTTCGATTTACGTCTAAACTGTCCGGTTAAGTGGATAGCCCCCCCCCCCCATCCCCCCCCCCACACACACACACATAAATTCGCACACACACACACACACACACCTACATATACTATATATATATGTATATATATATATATACTACACATATACAAATACATACACACATTTCGTTCTTTTACTAACGTATTTTGATTGCCTTTTGTGTGAATTTGAGTGGTGTGTGTGTGTGTGTGTGTGTGTGTGTGTGTGTGTGTTGTGTTGTGTGTGTGTTGTGTGTTTTTATTTACTTATTTTATGTATATTTAATTTATTCTTTTATATCGAGGATAATGGAATAAGCTTTGATGTGCTTTTTACATCTAGTCCCCGTGTGTATGCGGTTTTGTAAATGTTGTCATCCGTTCCCACCGGCACACAATGGCCTACTCTTACGAAAAGCGGAACAGGATTTAACGTGTGCGCAAGTGGTGTGTGTGTGTGTGCAAGTGTGTGTGTGTGTTGGCGGGGGGGGGGGGGGGGGGGGGGGGGGGGGGGGGGGGGGTCTCGCGGGCAGGATGGGGAAAAAGCTTGTAAGCTTACTCTTTTTCCCTCAATAAAGATCATTTTCACTTGACTTCACACACACACACACACACACACACCACACACACACACACACACACACACACACACACACACACACACACAACACACACTCATTCGTTATTCCATCATTAAAAGTAGAACGAGCTTGTCAACCGGGGGAAAACATAAATCTATATAGTGTAGGCACTGTACTATGTACTTGACTTTCCCTAAAGACATATTCAACATACTTTTGTGTGTTGATTCTAAATCTGTTTTACATGCTTTAAAAGATTCTACTTTTAATGTAAGAAAAGATATAATCTTTGAAATCAGGCATCTGGTACACTTTTTAATTTTAAGAGGTAGTACTATTACTTTCTGTTGGATTCCCTCACACACTGGTATCTTTTTTAATGAAAAAGTTGACAGTCTTGCAAAATATGGAGCGAGAAATAAAAAATAGTTCTTGTGAAATAAACGTTGCCTTATCTCTGCATGAGGGATACAGCTTGCTACAAAACGCTTGCTGGAAGCACTTCAGAAAGAAAATATATGATTCTGGCTATTGTCTTTATAATGGCTGTACAAGCAATATTGTATATTTCCGGAATGCTTTCACTTCTAACAAAGTTTGTGGTTGGTATAATCGTAGAAATATGTTATCCCTTATTACAGATTTAAACTAAATGCTTTCAGGACAAAATACGTGAAAGATGTAAACTGTATTTGTGGGGAGAAGATTACCAATAGTCATGTTATTTTTGATTGTGGACATTTAAAAGCATTTTTACCCGCTGTACCAAGTTTGTCGCTGGATCGGATTTTGTCTGAACCATTGTTACTGTTGGACATTGTTTGGATTATAAAAGCCCGGAAATCAGTTTTTTGTGTATGTTAAAGGGTTTTTTTTTTTAAAGTCCGTTATTTGACTTTTCTATTTTTTTTTGCGTTTTTGTTTGATATTTTTTTCCTTTCTAAAATCAAAATTATTAAAATTTTCCCCCCTCCCCCCCCCCCCCCCCCCCCCCCCCCCCCCCCCCCCCCCCCCCCCCCCCCCCCCCCCCCCCCCCGTCTCTCTCTCTCGATAAAAAACTTTTTTGACCCCATGCCAATGCGATCTCGCTTTGTACCGAAGTCCTGTTTTGGATCCAGGCAAAAAAACACCCTGAACCGGCAAAAACCCAACCCCTTTTCGGGAAAAAACACGCAGTCTGCGAGGTTGATCATCTGGTCAGATACCCAGAGCAGCAGTTCGCGGGGTGGCGGGGACAGGCTTTTCGTTTCAAGTTGAGGGGGGCGTACACCATGAGGTTCACAGCGCAGTACAGAACGGCACAGCACAGCACAGCATGCAGCACACACGCAGGGCCCCATACACGGCACGAAAGGGCAGGCACGCAATCCGCAGGAGGACAGCACGACCCGGCCAGACTCACGGCACAGCAGGGCACAGTACAGACGGGCACAGCACAGCCAGCATAGCACGGCACAGCACAGGAAAAAATAGCACGGCAGAATAGCCGGCACGGCACAGGCAGTATAGACGAACGGCACAACATAGCACGGCACGCATAGCACGGCCAGGACAGAATAGCCGGGACAGAAAAGCACGAACGGCACGGACGGCACAGCACAGCATAGCACGGCACGGCACAGCACGCACGGACAGGACAAAATAGCAAGGACTTTGCCGACAGGCAACCCACGGCAGAATAGACGGGACAGAATAGCAGGGGGATAAATGCACGGCACGGCACAGCACGACACACGTACGGAAAGGGACAGAATAGCAAGGACAGTATAGACGAACGGCACCGACAGCACAGGACAGGACAGTTTAGCACGGCACAGCACAGGACATTTATAGAAAGGACAGAATGCACAGCATAGCACAGGCAGAATAGAAAGGCACCCCCCAAAAAGGACAGGACAGTATAGCGGGGCCACGGCACACACAGAAAAGGACGAATACATACCAGGACAGGAATGCATAGCCGGCACAGCACGGACGGGACAGTATAGCACGACACGGCACAGCCACGCCAGCACAGCACAGGACAGAATGCCAGCTGCACGGCACGGGACAGGACAGATGCATGGACAGCCCAGCACGGGGAAAAAAAATAGCCAGCTAGACAGCAAGGACAGTATAGCAGGAAAAGCCGGGAAGGGGACAGTATAGCACGGACAGCACAGGACAGGACAGTATAGCCCGACACGGACAGCACAGCACAGATAGCACAGGACAGAATAGCACAGGATAAAATAGCACGGAACAGCACAGCCGGCCAGCCAGCCCGGCACAGGACAGAATAGCCAGGACAGTATGCCCGACCGGCAGGGCCAGCACGGCCAGCATAGCCGGCACAGACGGGACAGAATAGGACAGAAAATAGCACAAGATACCCCAAGGACAGAATGAAAGGACGAATACCCGGGACGGCACAGTCCAGTGCCTTAAAGAGAGTTCAGGGGAAAGGAACATGGAGACGGGATGTCAGGGCTGACCTTTTACTTCAAATCAGTATAATTGATCTTAACCCCGATGAAAAAAGGAGTGAAAGAAACAAAAAAGCGCCCGAAAACCTGTGCAAATGTGACTTCATTTCTACTACAACCCAAAGTTTTGTCAATTGATTAAACAAAACGGCAAGGTCTAACTTAAATTTACCTTCTGATTTTTGGGTGGGTGGGAGGGGGTGGGGGGGGAGATTGCCCTTTTTCCTAACAAGTTCCCAGCATAACTATGTAGATGCCTCCAATTAAAAAAAACTGCCCCTAATGGTGGATATTTTTAAAAAAAATATACCCATACACTTTTCTCAAAAAATATCAGGGCTCAGAGTGTTCCAGGTGAGATAGTGAGACCTGATAGCAAATCCTGAGTCGACCTCTTCTTTGTCTGGAAGGAATTGTCAAAAAAATAAAACCATCTGTTAATTTTTGGGCCCAGGGTAACTCTGCTCGAGTGTCTTTAACGATGAAAAAGTTTATCGTCAATCATTGTCAAAAAAATGTCACTGATAACGGCAACAAAAAAAATGGGCTTAGGACAAATCCTTTTGGTACACATGGAAAAACCCCACCCTTTGTTCAAGGTTTTAACCCCCAAAACACAAGCGACGAAAACCCAACCCCGTTTTGAGTGGACAAACAATAAAAAGGTTTTAAATTTGGTTTCCTTTATTAGACCATTTCTTAGATGACCCCTGTTGCCATACAAAGTAAAGGCTGAAGACTACCCCGAAGTAATGTAATTTATTGAACACAAGAACATCGCCATCAGCTTTAAGATCAGACTGATGCGTTCCCTGATCATGTCCATATTTTTGTACGCATGTGAAACGTGGTCTATTATCAGCAGACATTAATACAGGCAATGGAGATGAGGTGCTTTCACAAACTCCTTGGTATCTTACAGAGATCACATCACTAATGAGGAAATGAAAACAAGAAATAGAAACACTATCAGACCATATGGGGAGACCTCCCGTCATGAAGTAAAAGCAATCTTAAAGGTACGGGAGTGACCGAAATTGGCTGGCCAAAAAATGCCTACAGGGAACAGTACAAAGGGGGAAACGAAAAGGGAGACAGGAAAATGATGGGAAGCAAAATCAGGAGGGGACTGGCCCTTTAGGGAACGAAATGTACGGAAAGAGGGGTGGGGGAGTGGAGGAAATGGTTGCTAATCTTCGTGGTGCCCCCGGTCCAGGGGGTACGGGATGGTGAAGTTCTAAAGGGAAACTTCCTTTTTCTTATTATCATTTTTTGTTTTTTTAACTAATTTGTCTTCAAAAAAGATCACCATGCCTAAACAGCATCAAAAAATATCATTTTGTGGATGCAGAAATGAAAATTAATGTTGGCTGCCACGATTACCCAAATGTTTGCAAAGCAGAATACAGACTTTAAAGAGCCTGTTAATAAAAACCGGGCGCGGGTATTCTGTGTTGTGCATTTCCCCAAAAAAAATGTACGTGTCACCCCGAATATTCACCCTGTAGTTATCATTCAAAAAGGGGAATAACTGAGGGTTTTAAATATATCCCTAAGAAATTGAAATTTAGAAATGTCAATAAATGTCCCCATTTTAAATCAAAATCAGCTTTCTTTTTGCTTGCAAAGCTAACATGCCCAGATTTTTTATTCCCCAGATACACCCGGGCATTTCATTAATGTTTCATGATACACAAAACATATTTTAAACAGTGGGGGCAGTTGATCTGCCACAATCTGTACAACTTCTCGGTTTTTGACAAAACAGGATGTGGTCTTTTAAGGAAGAGGATGCATTAATATTACACCCCAAAGGGGGGTAGCAAAAAGGGCAGTTTTTAACCACCCCAAGGAAACAGAGCGCTGCACAATTTGCAGGTGTTCCAAAATAGAAAAGGGGCGCTTGTCCATGGGGGTAACTACCCTTTCCCCAGTCACATAAATGTTTTTGGTTATTCCTATAACCAGTATGTTTTTTTTTGTTTTTCCTGTCGTTTAAGATAGCGGGGATTTTACTTAGTGGAGGTGTTTTTTTTTAAACCAAATTTTATTTTTGTTGTTTTCTTGTTTTTGTTTGTTTTATTATGCACTTTTGCGCTAAATACCTTTAATTCATTCTATTGAAAGAAGATTGTTATGGGCAGAATTGTGTGTGTGTGTGTGGTGGTTGTGGTGTTTGGGGGTTTTGTGTTGTTGTGCGTGCGTGTATGTGTGTGGTGCGAGTGCACACGCGGCATGTGTGTGTTTGGTGCGTTCCTTCGTCTTTACCATGAAAAAATATCAGAAAATAAGTGATGAGTAAGTGAGTGGGTGGATGGTGAAGGGTTGTTGTGTTGATGTATGTATGTATGTATGTAGTAGTATGTTTTTGTAGTATGTGTTTTATATGGAGTGATGCGCGCGCGAGTGAGTGTTTTGTTGTTGTTGTGTGTGTGGTTTATGTGTGTTCGTTCTTGTTTTAAGTCTACCCACAAAAAGTAATATCAGAAACCCCTTCTATCCCCCCCTTCTCCCAAAAAGAAAAACCAAACAAAAAAAAATAAAAACGACAGAAAACAAGAAAAACCACAACAAAAATATTAAAACAAAAAACAAACAACACAACAACAAAAAATATTAACAAAAAACAAAAGAAACAAAAACCCACCGGCATCAACAACAAAAACCTCACAAACGCACATATTGACCATAAAATTGACAGCAAAACTAGCAGAAAGCAATTCGAAAACAGATGTTATGTAACAACAGTTTGGCATCAAACCACGAATGTAACTCGTACACAGGCAACACATGGACAGCAGTGTATCAAGACCTTTAACACATGCTCACCATGGGCCGTGAACTCTTTTGAGGGACTCCAAATGAGTGACTTCACCCAACAAAATTGAATCTCGAGTCAGGTCAAAATCATCTTTATAGAAGGTAAAGGAGTAAGAGGGGATGGGATAGCTCAGTGGTCAGTGGTCGGAGCACTCGCTTCCCCCCAGCCAAGTTAAGCAGCGTCGAGCGTGGTTACCAGTTGGATGGGTGACCGTTTGCGCGCCTTGGCTTCAGTACAGTTCCCCCAGCTGTAAATGGGTACCTGCCCTCTTTAGGGTCAGGGAAGGTAAAGCAGCGATGGAGAGGAGATGGGCGCCGCCCTCAATATGCTGGCCCTAGAGAAGTGAGGTCTCTGACGCCTCGCTCCCCTACGACCTTATAGGTTATGGGACTCCTTTACCTTTACCTTTAAAGGAGTAAGCTTACAAGCTTTTTTCTTCATCCTGCCTCTCTCTCTCTCTCTCTCTCTCTCTCTCACACACACACACACACAACGTACGCACGCACGCGCACACATATACACACACGCACACACCACGCACGCACGCTCGCGCGCGCGCGCACACACACACACACACACACACACCACACACACCCACACACACACACACACACACACAACTGGAACTGGAACTCGAACTTTTAATTGACTTTTGGCACTGGCCTCTGTCACAAGGTGAGCACCATTGAACACATAAGAAACAGAAATGTTCTATTGAAAACAAGACATACACGCAAGAGGTGTTGTATTTCAGTGGTTCATGGTATCTGTTAATAGCAAAATAGGAAGTGTATTGTTAGGTCTGATTGTGAACATTTCCATTAAAATCTGTCAAGAGGGATGATGGACATTTCCTCCATTTTTTGGGGGGATCTCAAAACATTTGTGTCAGAACACAAGGCAGCTGTACTGCCGTGTGGTCTGCGCCTTGCTGCATGACAGACAATACTTCCAGTCAGCACTGGTCTTCACAGTGTGGAGGTACTGTTTCACAGAGGAGAGAGAGAGAGAGAGAGACAGAGACAGAGAGAGAACATACAGAGAGATAGAGACAGAGAGAGAGAGAGAGAGAGAGAGAGACAGAGAGAGAGGGAGAGACAGAGAGAGAGGACAGAGAGAGAGAGAGAGACAGAGAAGAGAGAGACAGAGAGAGAGACAGAGAGAGAGACAGAGAGAGAGAGATGGTGGATCGGTGGTCTAGAAGTAACGCGCCTGTCTAGAAAGCGAAAAGTCCGGGTCGGAAGTGTGCGGTGGTTCGTATCCCGTTTGGACCCGAAACTTTTTCCCCATCCATTAGATCATGAGTGGTGGTCTGGGCGCTAGTCTTTCGGATGAGACAATAAACCGAGGTCCCGTGTGTTGCACATAATTATTTAGCGCACGTAAAAGAACCCACGGCAACAAGAGAGTTGTCCCTGGCAAAATTCTGTAGAAAAAAGCCACTCTGATAGGGAAGCAAATACTGTTGCAGACAGAAATAAAAGGGGAAAAAAGGGTGGCGCTGCTCTTGTGGCGACGTGCTCTCCCCGGGGAGAGCAGCCCGAATTTGACGCAGAGAAATCTGCGTGACTTAAAGTGGTATAAATAAAATAAATGAAAAAATGAAATGAAATGAGAGAGAGAGACAGACAGAGAGTCCCCTGAAACACACGAAACAACTGAAGCAATTTATCAAAGCAAAGGAGCGAAGCAACACAACTGTCAACATATATACAAATCCAGAAAAGGCCGTCTGTAACTTGATTACAAGTCCTGAAATGAAGTATCCACCCACAAAGAGATCATGAATGCAACATTCACGGGCATACTCCCAAACAACCCCCCCAAAAAAAAACCCCCACCAACAACACAACCAAAACAACCTCAAACAAACCAACAAAAAAACAAAACAACATAAACAACAACAAAAATCAAAACAAGCCCGCAAATTTAGATAACAAAACGACAGACAGAAAAATTGTTAACAACACATTTAGTACATTATACAGACTCATTTCTGAGCAACAAAACAGTTTACAATGTTTCCATCACATGTTTTTTTAGTGACTTTAGAAAGGGAGGTAAACTGTTCCATATTGTTCCCCCCTAGAATATGTGAAACTGGTCTTAAATAAAACAAACATTTTTGAGACGAATATTTTGTCTAAGAGGGTTCTTGGCAAGAAAAGACACAGCTTGTAACGATACAACAAACACTGTTGTAGAGACAATTGCTGATGGTGTGCTTGCACACAGGACCTCGGTTCACAGTCTCATTGGAAAGACTTACACGAGAGTGGAATCGGCACCACTGTGAACTCCAGGGAGGAAACCCCCTTAAACAGACAGCTCAGTGGGACTGGAACCCACAGCTCCAGGTCACCTCGGATGACAAGCAGGACGTTCTGACCACTGATCGTAAGAGAGGACAGGACTCTGTTCTGTTGGAAGATTTTTTCTACCATCGTAGCAATGTCATTGAAAAAAACCTGCAAACTGAAGTGGTTCGGGCACATCACACGAACATCTGGACTGGCCAAGACTGTCCTACAGGGAACAGTACAAGGAAGGAGACGAAGAGGCAGACAGAGAAAACGATGGGAAGACAAGAACATCAGAGGGTGGAATGACATACTGCGAAAAGCTGCGAACCGCGAAGAGTGGAGGAAACTGGTTGCAAAATCTTCAGTGGTGCACCGACTCTCCACTAGACTACGGGATAGGCGAAGGTGACGTTGTGAACATGAGAAGACCGTGTGGGCAGAAGGCTGGACATATGGAGGAGTGCTTGTGCCATGGAAACGAGAGGAATTTATTGATTTTATTTATATATTTTTTTATTTCTAGGATAATGGAATAAGCACTCATGTGATTTTTTTACATCCAGTCTCCGTGTGTATGGAGTTTTATAAATGTTGTCATCCGTTTCCACCGGCACACAACGGCCTTCCGAAAAGTGGAACGGGTTTTAACGTGTGCGCAAGATGTTATGCGTGATTTCGCATACGGGACCTCGGTTTATAGCCTCATCCGAAGGACTTTTTGGGGAGGGTGGAGTCGGCGCTGATGTTAACTCCAGAGGAAAAATCCTCTTGAACGAGATTCGAACCCGGGTCAGCAGATCACGAGCGCAATGCACATCACTCTAACCACCAGGCTACTTCCCCCCCCCCCCCCCCCCCCCATTGTGTGAGTAGAAGGATGGGCTCTGTCTAGTTCAACATGCAGGTCACACCGCCAGAACATCACCATGCAGAAGTCACACCGGCAGAACATCACCATGCAGAAGTCACACCGCCAGAACATCACCATGCAGAAGTCACACCGCCAGAACATCACCATGCAGAAGTCACACCGCCAGACAAAGGTCAACATGCAGAAGTCACACCACCAGAACATCAACATGCAGAAGTCACACTACCAGAACATCAACATGCAGAAGTCACACCACCAGAACATCAACATGCAGAAGTCACACCACCAGAACATCAACATGCAGAAGTCACACCGCTAGAACAAAGGTCAACATGCAGAAGTCACACCACCAGAACATCAGACATGCAGAAAGTCCACCACCAGAACATCAACATGCAGAAGTCACACCGCCAGAACAGAGGTCAACATGCAGAAGTCACACCGCCAGAACATCAACATGCAGAAGTCACACCACCAGAACATCAACATGCAGAAGTCACACCGCCAGAACAAAGGTCAACATGCAGAAGTCACACCACCAGAACATCGACATGCAGAAGTCACACCACCAGAACAGAGGTCAACATGCAGAAGTCACACCACCAGAACATAGGTCAACATGCAGAAGTCACACCACCAGAACATCAACATGCAGAAGTCACACCGCCAGAACAGAGGTCAACATGCAGAAGTCACACCGCCAGAACAGAGGTCGACATGCAGAAGTCGCACCGCCAGAACAGAGATCAACACGCAGGAGTCACACCGCCAGAACAGAGGTCAACATGCAGAAGTCACACCGCCAGAACAGAGGTCAACATGCAGAAGTCACACCGCCAGAACAGAGGTCAACATGCAGAAGTCACACCGCCAGAACATCAACATGCAGAAGTCACACCGCCAGAACAAAGGTCAACATGCAGAAGTCACACCACCAGAACAGAGTTCAGAAGTCACACCGCCAGAACAAAGTCAGTGTAGCGCACCAATGACTCCCCAGGGAGTTCAGTCAGTGAGAAGTCAGGTGAAGTGAGGCCTGGCCTGTGACGAAAGCCAGGCCAACAGCCGTGTCAGTCAGGTATGGCTGTCAGCACAGCACAGCACAGCACAGCACAGCACAGCACAACACAGCACAGCACAGCACAGCACAGCACAGCACAACACGGCACGGCACAGCACAGCACAGCACAGCACGGCACGGCACAGCACAGCACAGCACAGCACAGCACAGCGCAGCACAGCACAGCACAGCACAGCACAGCACAGCTCCTGGGCCTACATTGAAATGGTGCTGTGCTTTCAAAGAAGTATTTGGTTTCCCCGTGGGGATGCCGGGGGCCCTGCCTGTCAGTGTAGAGCGGTGGTCTAGAGGTAACGCGCCTGTCTAGAAAGCGAAAAGTCCGGGTCGGAAGTGTGCGGTGGTTCGAATCCTGTTTGGACCCGAAACTTTTCCCCTCCCCATCCATTAGATCATGAGTGGTGGTCTGGGCGCTAGTCTTTTTGAATGAGACGATAAACCGAGGTCCCGTGTGTTATACAAAATTATTTAGCGCACGTAAAAGAATCCACGGCAACAAGGGAGTTGTCCCTGGCAAAATTCTGTAGAAAAAATCCACTCTGATAGGGAAACAAATACTGTTGCAGACAGGAAAAAAGAAAAATAAAGTAGGTGGCGCTGCTCTTGTGGCGACGCGCTCTCGATCCCGCGTAGTGCAGCCCGAATTTCACGCAGAGAAGTCTGCCGTGACTTAAAGTGGTATAAATAAAATAAATAGATAGATAAATGAATAGCATCCCCACTTTTTGGAAATTCTGTGTTAGGAATTCCCTCTTTTCTATCCCTCTCTTTGTTTTTGTCTCGTTCCTTTTCTTCCTGTCACCTCCTTCTTGTCTTCTCTCTGCCTTCTTCGTCCATTCTCCTGCCTCCCCCCCTCCCCCCCCCCCCCCCCCCTCCCGGGAAAGATTTCATTTTAAAGATAACAGTTCTTTCTCCCACGCGAAGTCAGATGCGCAGGGCCTGACTTGTCAGGCGTGTAACGGCGGCAGCACAATGCAGTTTCGCTCATGTGAGACAATAATAGTTGTCTGAGCGTTGGACACACAAAAAAAGCAGAAGACCTGTGATGTTGAGATTGTCTTTAGCCATGACCCGCTCTTAACATGACGATATGTAGTCTCTATTCAAGAAGTAAACCTCCTCTGAAGTCGGAGTGTGGCTGTCTATGATTTGGTGAGGTACTCGAAAACAGCTACACATCCTTTTTTTCATCCATTTTTTTTGACACATACTTTTTTTTTATCCAGTGCATGATTACGGATGTCACAGAGACTTCCAGGTGTCAGAGTGTGCGTTCTGGAAGATTCCCTGCGTGTTAAGCTGGGGAGCGTCTCACAACAACAATAGTAAAAAAGAAGAGGGAGAAGGAGGAGGAGGATGAAAAGAAGGGGGAGGAGGAGGAAGAGGAGGAGGAGCGAAGGAGAAGGAGGAAAAGGAGAATGGAGGAGAAAAGAGGAGGAGGATGGGAGAAGATGAGGAACAACAACAAACAATATAAACAATAAAACAAGAAAAGAAAGAGAGGAAAAAAAAGATCAACATCACCATCATCATTACCATCATCACCACACCAACCACCACCACCAAACATCACCATTAACACCACCACCACTACCACCTAATATCTAATGATTTGTCTAATATCACTTTTTGTGAAGAGAGGTAAAATTGAAGACCACCACCACCACCATAACCACCCCCACCATCACCACCACAACCACCACCTACCACCATCACCACCACCACCATCACCACTTACAACAACAACATCAACGTCATGAAAACGATACCATGCCTATCCCCCAAAAGATAATTATGTTATTTACTTTTTTCCGTTGGTTTTTGCTTCTTTGTTGTTGTTGTTGTTGTTGTTTTCTTTCTCCCGTGCAGTGTATGTTGTGGCTGTGAAGGAGGTGAGGGAGGGAAGGGAGGGAGGGGAGGGAGGGAGGGAGGGAGGGTCTGTCAAAAGCAGCTGTGTGCAGTGCGTGCATCAGGGAGATGCATATCTCACTGCACACATCGACCTCGCCGTCACTTGTCCAATCGTGGTCGCAACTCTTGTCAAGTCATTGGGGGGTTGGGTTGGAAAAGGGGTGCGGTGATGCGGGGTGGGTGGGGGGTGGGTGTGTGTGTGTGGGGGGGGGGGAGTGGAGTGGGGATTGGAGGAGAGGGGTGAGTGGGGTGAGTGGGGGCGAGGGTTGTTGAGTGGGTGGGTGTGGGTGGAGGAGGGGAAGGGTGGACGGATAGGTGAGGTGAAAAGGTGTGTGTGTGTGTGTGTGTGTGTGTGTTTGTGTGTGTGTGTGTGTGTGTGTGTGTGTGTGTGTTTGGTTTGTTAATGTCTATTCTATGGGATTGGACACACGCGTCATACAAAGTACCTTTTATTAAACCGCATCTCTCTACTTCTCTATCTTACACGCACCCACACACACACATAAGTATCATATATATCTATATCTTTCTCTCTCTTCCTCTCTCTCTCTTCAAATATTATATATATTAATAAATAGCTAATTACAGTAGGTCTACAGGTGTAGTTATGCTTCAGCAATGACAGAATTGTGAGAGTCATATAAAACTTCTTGACTAGTGGCATATTTCTTATGAATATCTAACCTCTCCTTTTAAACATGTCAAGAAGAATTGGGCATCAAACAACAATGTGGACGAAAGTGGAATAGAACAACAAATGTTACATTTTTTGAATATTTAGTATTCCATGCATTTAATCGTGTTTATGTATTGAATTTCTAATTTCTGTGGGCAGGAAACTGCTGTATGTTTTTTCTATAACTTTGAATTATGCATTTCATTAATTAGAATGAATTTAATAAGCGACAATGCAGATTAATCAAACACTTCAGTACTGTATTAGAGCACCTTGTTTCTGCTCAAGAATCAACCAGCTCATCGAATAAATACACAATGACATCCAGCAAAAGTATGCGACTCTTGCAATAAATGTATCAGGAATTTTATCTCAATACAATATCATCCTTATTTACCATGCCTGACTTTAATGCTCATTAACTGCTTTAGTCAATGCAAAACAGAATTTGCAAACATCAACAGCAGTATCAGAACAAATTCAGCCTAAGAATTGTAATAATTCAGAAGTAACATTAGAAAAATGTTGCCCTAAATGAAATGATTTTTGACTTTAAATCGGAATCACATATGCAACACTTTGCCTGTTTCAACTACAGTTCCGTCATATACATTTTAAGGATTAGAATAATACTTTTAAGTGACTGTCTACATCAACGGTAGAAGATTTGATCTTCATTTTTCTTTATTTCCGTGTTAGTCGATGTCAATACTGAAATAGACTTCAACAACAACATTGGAGAATGTTTCGAACAACAGTTGGAGTAAGGCAGGGCTGTCACTCTCACCCCCCTTTTCAACATCTTCCTTGAGAGAATCATGGCTGATTGCACTGGACACATCATGAAGGATCAGTCGCATTGGTGCAGAACGATCACAACCCTCCGCTTGCAGATGACATTGATGGAATAGCAGGATCAGAATAAGAGCTTGCCAGCCTAACAGAACACTTGGATAAGGCTCCAAAACATACGAGGAAATCAGTGCGAGAAGACCAAATGATGACTAATAACACACGGCATTAAGCATGATATCAGGGTTAATGACCAGAAGCTGGAAACAGTTCAAAGCTTCAAGTACCTGGGAGCCATGTATCGACAGGGATCCAAGCCAGAAGTAGTATGCAGGATGCACAGACAATAACAGCTTTGCAAAAACTAAACACCACTGGAGAGATAAGAATTTCACTTATCTCCAAATAGCTATGCGCTCCCTTGTCATATCCATATTTGTATGCCTGTGAATCATGACCTGACTGCAGATTTGAGAGAAGAGTACAGGCATGGAGATGAGATGCTTTCGGAGACTCCTTGGCATCTCTACATGACCACATAAGCAACGAATAGCGTGCATAACAGAATCAGCAAACCATTGGACCTATGAGAACTTCTACGATCGTGAAAAAAGCGTAAACTTAGTGGTATGCATGTACAAGATTCCCAAGGAATTCAAAACGTTTTGCAACTGTAAGGAGGAAAGAAGAGGCAGACCAAGAAGACTGGAGTGATAACATTCAGTGAATGGACAGCCTATTGAACTCAACAAAACCCTGAGAAAGCACATAACAGAGAGAAGAATGAGGGAACTGTTGATGATCTTTGGTGCCCCCGTCGTCAGACTACGGGACAGATATAGATAGATAGATGTTCCCAAGCGGAAACTGAGGAACAACGGTTTTTTAAAATTGGAATTGTTGATATATTTATGTCCTTTTCTTTCATAAATGTGTCTGTATAATTTTTAATTGGCTGCAGAAATGAAATATTGCGTGCTCGTTTAGGAAAATCAGTGTCTTGATTCATAAATACTTCCTCTTTTACTGAATTTGGAAAAGAGATACTACGAACCACGTATTTTGATACTGCTAGTTTTCGCTGATCAGAAAGAGATAGTAATTGAGCTTCTTCATAAGTATTAGCTGTATTTGCATGAGCCGGAATACCAAGAGCTATCTTTACTGCTTTACTGTCTAGACTTTGTAATTTTTTAAGGAGATAATCTGCAGCAGAAAAATAAACTTCTTGTCCGTATATTAATTTTGAACGTACCAAGGACAGAGCCAGATGTATCAGAATCGTAGTGTCTTCACTCCATGCCTGAGAACTTATTATTATCTTTAGAAAATTAAGTCTTTTCCTAGCTTCAGTTATCATTTGGTTGATGTGCATCTTCCAATTCAACTTTCTAGTTAACAATATACCTAAGAAATTGACATCTTGTTTGTATTGAAGCACCCTTCCTTCTAATTTCAGGATTGGTAATTTTAATGGGTTGTCACCGTTATAAATAAGCACAAGACACGTTTTTTCTGCCGATAATTCTAATCTATTTTCTTTCATATAACTACAAAATTTATCTAATTCTTCCTGATATATTTTTTCAACATAATTGATCACTCTCTTTTTAGTGTTTTTCCTAACTGACGTATTTATCCAAATAGCAATATCATCTGCATACTGAACAACTTGAGTATTATTTGACAAAGAGCTAGGGAGATCATGTACAAGAATAGAAAACAAGATAGGGGCAAGTACTGATCCCTGTGGTATACCCAAGTCGATAGCTTTCAAAGATGAGTACACTGAACCTAATTTAGTGCAAATTGATCTATCCGGCAAGAAACTTTGCAGATATTTATATAATATGCTATTAATACCAATGTATTTTAATTTATGTAGCAATTGATCATGACAAACGCTATCATAGGCTTTCTTCACATAAAAAAAATGTGGCTAACACACTTTTTCTTTTGGAACATTGCTTTTTTATTTGATGGGTTAGTTTAACTGTGGCCAGAAGTACATCTTCCCTTTCGAAAACCAGCCTGATTTGTTGGGATCACATTATTCTTTTTATAAAAATGAAACATACGCTTATGTATATTTTTTTCCATTTCTTTACCCACACGAGAAGTAAGAGTAATTGGCCTGTAGCTATCTATCGATGACCACAGTTTACCTTTCTTTAGGATTGGGACTACAATCGACTGCCTCCAGATTTTAGGAAGAGTGCCATTTATAATAATAATAATAATAATAAGAATACTACTACTACTACTAATAATAATAATGTATGGAATTTATATAGCGCTGAATCTTGTAAAGTAAACAAACCGAAGCGCTTATCCAACAATTCTGGAAAAATGAAAAGAGTAGCCTTTTCCATTTTAAAGGCATATGGGCTAGCATTTTATAAGATATACCATCAGTACCAACAGCCGTCTTGT
Organism: Rapana venosa; assembly: GCA_028751875.1. NCBI lineage: Eukaryota > Metazoa > Mollusca > Gastropoda > Neogastropoda > Muricidae > Rapana > Rapana venosa. The sequence goes on from CM054157.1 coordinate 1,970,324, forward strand.
TATGTTTAAATGAATCTAAAGTTTCACTAAATTCATCATATTGAATGGGGGCATTTAAATAATCAGCATTATAAGCTGACAATTTGTTTGATTTATTTGCTTTTTCTAATTCCATATTTGATTGTATTCTTAATGATGAACTATTATCTGAAAACATTGTAACAAATGCTTCTGCATTTTCAATTATGCTTGGAAATCTATCATTTTCAAATTTGGTTGGATATGTTGGAAGCTGAAATCCATTTTTTATTTCAGTAACATTCTTCCAAACTTTATGTAAGTCCGTGGATTCTGATACTTCATTTATACAGAATTCTGTCCAATACTTGTTTTTTGCCTGAGCAATTATTCTTTTACATTGAGTTTTAGCATACTTCATACAAATAAAGTTTTCTTCTGATTGATCTTTTAACCATATTTTGAATCGTTTTTTTTATGGTTTTCTGTATTCTCACATGTTTTAGTCCACCATCTATTGCCCGAATGCTTTCCATTCTTGTTGCTTTTGTGTTTGGGAATAGAAAACTCAGCTGCATGTCTGAGCTTTGTCACAAAATTGGAATAAAACTGATCTACATCATCCTCTTTGATCGTTTCAATATCAGTAGCCTGAAGGAATGATTGAAAAGAACTCCAGTCAGCCAATTTATATCGAAATTTAGGAATTTTATCCTCAATATGTGTTAGGTCTGATGTTGCAAGGTCCTCAAATGACAACGTAATAGGGCAATGGTCACTTCCAAAACAATCCTCTTCAACATTCCAATCGCAATTGATAGCTAAACCTGGAGATATTAATGTTAAATCAATAGCACTTGGTTTATGACTAGAAACATCAGGAATTCTGGTTACTCCTCCATCATTCAATAAGTAAAGCTTCGAATCCACGATATTTTCTACCAAACGGTTGCTGGTGATAGTAGAGCACCCAGAATCCCAAAAAGGAGCATGAGAATTGAAATCGCCCAGAATAATCCATTTATGTTTTGTGAAGTCTGTGTTTTTTAACCAGTCAGTGTTGTCATTTTTTGGACCTTGAGGTAAATATACAGAGACTATATTTAATGTGTCATCTTTGTTAAATTTGACTGTCACCCCTACATGATATATATCTGCTGTATGTTGCATAATAGGAGAAAACACAAGTTTATCATACTCTAAGCCCTGCCTGACATATATGGCAGATTTTACTTTAGAATTTGTATCACAGTCACACTGTGGTGGGTAATAATAATTTGTTAATTTAGGCATTTTTGCTTTATCCACATTCAGGGATTGAAGTGCTAATATTGAGTAATTATCAGTAGTTAAAAACTGTGTAAAACCCAACAAGTTGGAGGTGGTGGAGGATACAGCTCAGGTGGCAGCAGGTGATGAGGTCTGTCGAGCCAAAGATTGCCGTTAAAGGAACAGCTGGTGTTGCTGGCACCGAACCCCCCGCGTCTCTGTCTTCTTCGTGGCTGTTCCCAAAACAGTTGACTCAGGTGACGTCCCAAGGTTCTGGCAACATTGCCAGCACCATGATAATTTAAATGAATGTCATCTTGCAGGTGTTTGAATGGACGAATGTTCTCATGAGCCAAGTGAGAAACGTTTTTGATGTTTTCATTCACGATTTCTGAGTATGCATGGGCGTTGTAGACCCAACAAGCCTTGCTTTCAGGAGTTGTTTGACTGGGATCGCCTTGCTGCATACCACATGAGTCTTCGGGAAAATTTCCTGAACAGCCTTTACAGCCTCTGCCATGGCTTTGCCACATGCTGCAGGATCCTTCCCTTTGATGTCGTTGATGCCCGTATGCAGCACGACACAGTCTGGAGCAGGTTCTAGCTCCTGGCTAGCTTCTTCCGCCATTTTCTTGATGTTGTTGATAGTATAGGCTTTTTTCGATGCTACTTGGAGGCCATATGACAGAGCTAATCGTGTTGGGTTTATTTCGTTCATTGTGGAATCGTGCAAGATGAGGACACGAGGGAAGTCTGAGTCGGTTCCTTTGATCTGGGCAGGGGCCTGATTGGAAGGGATTTCCTCTTTTCCTCATTTTGCGTCATTGATCGATTTACGTTTCCACCTTTGACGTCATGTTTTGAGTCTCCTTTTGCTTTTCTTCTGTTTTTGTATTCTTCTTCTTTATCATCCACCCACCCTGCTCTCACACTGCCCGATGCTTTTGGGGAGGGTCGAGAGATGCCTGGATTTGTTTTATACAGCATCAGCATAAGAGACAGGGTGAGACTTTCTGCTTTCTGTAGTATTAGACTACCTTCCTGCTTTGAAGTCTGGTTTCCTTTTTGTTGACATAATAGCTTTTCGATGCTATTATTCTGTTTACATACCGTTTTTTCTAGTTTTTCAATGCGTTCGCATAAGTTCATTATTAGAAATTTTAGATCCAATATGGGACTCACTGCGACAGATGGTAAAGATGACGCGGTCTGTGAGTCCCAAGAGCCTGGATCTTTAACGGTTTGCTGGGCTGAAGAGCTGGTTGTCGCCTGGTTTGTCGATTTGTCGCCGTTTGGCTTTATGAGGCTTGAGCTGGTCTTTTTCTGGGTGTCTTTGGCAGCCTTGAGAGGACCAGTCGGCAATACTGACCCCATGCTTCTGGTTCTTATCATAGTGGCTGTTTGTTTTCACAAAATTTCCTCCAGAAAGATCAGTAGAATGCCCTTTCCACCATGTTGATACCGGAAATATCATGTGTGTGTGTGTGTGGTGTGTGTGTGTGTTTGAGAAAAGAGAGAGGAAGAGTTAGAGAGAGAGGAGAGAGGAAGAGTTAGAGAGAGAGGGGAGAGAGAGAGAGAGAGAGGAGAGGAGAGAGAGAGAGGAGAGAGTGGCGTGGCGCGCGTGTGTGCGTGAGTGTGTGCGTTCGGGTGTGCGTGTGTGCTTGTGTTGGTGTGTGCGTGTGTGCGTCCGTGTGTGCTTGCGTTCGTGTGTGCGTGCGTGGTTTGTGTGTGTGTTGTGTGTGTGTATGTGCGCACGCGCGCACGCGCACCGAGTGCATAACTGTTTGCTCGCGTTCGTGTAGTTGGTTCCCGTTTCTGAGTAATGAATGCAATATTATTTCCAAGTTAATGGAAGCCTTGCTATTGCAAATTCCCTGCCTGGCCAGCTGTTTATTCATCAAACGGAATATCCAAAAAGAGCAAGGGATATCTCTTTTCTGCATCCCACATATAACTAGACGGAAGAGCTTGTGAAGGAAAATAATACACATATAGCCAACATCCCACTTTTACCAGTGATGCCCCAGATTCCACCTTGGGAACAAAGGTCAAGGTGCCCCATCAACTACAGGGTCGTAGGAGAGCGAGGCATCAGAGACCTCACTTCTCCAGGGGCCA
>CM054157.1:1978668-1993668 GCA_028751875.1 Rapana venosa
GAATACCCCGGATCAGGGGTGTGCGTTTTAACCACAGAGCGACCTGCACCCCTTCCTAACGGGAACTTAGATCGTTAGATTGTGGGGGCGGGATAGCCTGGCTGCTGGTTAGAGCGTTGCGCACAACGCTCGTGATCTGCTGACCTGGGTTCAAATCCCGTTCAAGGGGACATTTTACCCTGGAGTTAACATCAGTGCCGACTCCACGCTCCCCAAAAGTCCTTCGGGTGAGACTATAAGCCGAGGCCCCGTGTGTTGCACGCATGATGTCAGATGTCAGATGTCTACACGCAGAACATCTTGCGCACACGTTAAAACCCGTTCCGCTTTTCGGAAAAGTAGGCCAGTGTGTGCCGATGCGAACGGATGACAAAACTTACAAAACTGCATATACACTAGGACTGGATTTAAAATGCACACAATACCCTCGAAATAAAATAACACAAGAAGAGAAGAGACGAGAAAGAGAGAGAGAGAGAGAGAGAAGGAGAGAGAGAGAGAGAGAGAGAGAGAGAAGAGAGAAGAGAGAGAGAGAGAGAAAGAGAGAGAGCGGAGAGAGAGGGCTGCCTGATACAAATGGTTCGGCAGACTTGAACCAGCGACCCCAGAATTCTTCAGATCATGAGTGTGGGGCTACCTGCACCCCTTCCTAAAGAAAACTTAGATCGTGTTGTGGTCCGTGTTGGGTGCTTTGCATCTGAACACCCCGGGTATTACCCAGAATAGGCACCCTGACCCGCTCATCACACCTGGGGATCACTGCGAGAATGTACACTGGGCAACAAGGCTGCTAGCTGTGTGGCTGTCTTCTTGTTCTTGTTCTTGTTCTTGTTCTTGTTCTTCTTCTTTTCTTCTTTCTTTTTTCTTTGTTTTCTTGTTCTTGTTCTTTGCTTCTGCTTCTTGTTCTTCTTGTTTCTTTCTTGTTCTTGTTCTTCTTGTCTTTGTTCTTGTTGTTGTTGTTGTTGTTTTCTTCTTTTTTTTTTTCTCTTTTTTTCTTCTTCTTCAAGGACAAAAAGGAGTACGGAAGAAAAGGAACATGTCAAAAATGAAGAAAAGAAGAAAAGGGGGAATTTCAAGCACAAAATTTTCCAAAGGGTGAAAGGTATTATTTTTTTATATACGGGGCACCCCCCCCCCCCCCCCCAGCATCCCCCCCGGGAAAAGCTTTTTTTAAGTACCTCATCATATGGCAGCTATACCAACTTAAAGGGGACTTTTTTTTTTTAAAAGCAACTACAGCTTTATGTTTTAGGGATCGGGATGCAGATTAATCTCCCCATTTCATGCATAACAACATGTTAAGCGGGCTTCAGCACTCACGCATCAAAACGAAACCCCTTTTTGCCGGATCCACTCGGTAAAAAAAAAACCATCTTCTGCACAATGACTGTCGGGCCCCCTGGCAAATTCCCATCTCCCGTGATTCTTCAGTGAGAAAGTGTGTGTTGTGCGTTCCCATGGAACGTCATTACAACCCGGGCTTGGCTTTGTCCTCGTCGCTCATAACCATTGGTGTGCGATGTACGGGAAATGCTAGTTGGACCTTTGACACCTTTTTAATCACGCACATTCTCTGCGTGGAATTCGGCTGCCTCCCCGGGAGAACACGTCGCCAAAAGGGCAGCGCCACCCTTTAAAATTTGTTTCCTTTTCAGCCGGCATGTATATTTTTTTTCCTATCGAGTGGGGCTTTTTTTTTTCTCAAAATTTGCCAAAAACCCCTCTTGTTCCGCGAGTTCTCTATGTACTAATCGTTTTTGCCGAGGACCTGGGTTTATCGTCTCATCCGAAAGCAACCCCGGGCCACCATCACAAAGGGTGGAGGGAGGGGATGGGGAAAGGGGGTTTTGGGGCAGAACGGATCGAACCCGGGGTTTCGTTTTTCTAGCGGGTCGCCTCTAACCCCCCCCAACCACCATCTTTTCTCGTCATCATTCCCTTGGAAACCCCCCCCCAAACTTTTTTTTTTTTTGGGGGGGGTTTTTTTTTTTGGTTACCCCAACCACCACCCCCCACCCCAACCACCCCCCAACCACCCACCCCACCAAACCGCCCCCCACCCCCCAACCACCACCCAACCCCCCCCACCACCCCCCCCCCACCCCACCCCACCCCCCCCCCCCCCCCCACCCCACACACCCCCCCCCCCCCCCCCACCCCCCCCCCCCACCCCACCCCACCCCCCACCCCCCCCCACCCACCCCCCAAACCCCACCCACCACCCCCCACCACCCCACCTGCCCCCCCCCCACCACCCCCAACCACCCCACCACCCCCCCGCAAACCAAATCATCGGGGCTTTGTCTTTTTGCCAGATTTTCGTTGTCATCGCTAATCATCATTATTGTGCCGTCGTCGCAGTCTTCTTCCCCCTCCTCCTCCTCCATCCCCCGGGGCCAAAGGGCTTCATTACGCGTCAGCAAATGTCATGGCCTGTGTAAAAGGTTATTTATACAACAGCTCCGGCCCTCGTGAAAGAGAAATTTCTCTAAAGCCGCGTATGGAACCTATTGGCGATTTTCCTGAAAGAGAGAAAGAGAGAAGAAAAGGGGAGAGAAAAGAGAGAGAGAAAGAGAGAGAGAGGCAGACAGAAAGACAAACAGACAACGTACACACACATACAACACACACACACACACACCCAAAAAACACCACACAACACACACCCACACACACACACACACGCACACGACCACACACCACACACACAAACCCATTTTTTATCTTTTTGTTGCAGTCTCCCCAGAGATTCTCAACAGGATATGAACAAATCCGTTTTGGGGGACCCCATGGTGTTAACAACACCAACAAAACCAAAAACACCACCAAAAACACCCCCAAACACCACCACCATCAACAACAACAATACAAAGTCTCTTTTCCGAAATCGCAGGGAAAGAGTGCCGCTGACACCAACATACCTACATGCATCCGGGAGTCTGGGGAAGGGGGGGGCCCGCTAAAACATTTGCACTACAGACACCACACGTCTGAATGATTTTGTGCAGCGCTCCAATGACTCCCCAAGAAGGCAAAGTGCAAACTGGGGGGCACAAGGTGACAACATACTTGTCATTTAGGGTAAGAAACCTATGGCTTTTCCCCTTTTGGGGTTTTTTTTTATTTATATTTATTATTAATTATTTATTCTTTTTTTTTTTGAGGGTAATGGAATAAGCACTCATGTGCTTTTTTTTTAACCATCCCCTGTGAGCATTTTTTAATGTTGTCATCCTCCCACCAGCACGCAATGGGCCACTCTTCCGAAAACGGGAAAGATTTTAAAGTTTTTGCAAAATGTTCTCTCGTGCGTGTGGTGGGGGGGTGGTGGTGGGGGGGGTGGGGGGTGGTGGTGGGGGTGGTGTGTGTGTTGTGTTGTGTTGTGTGGTGTTTTGCTTTTTTTATTTTTGGGGCGTGTTTGTTTTTTTAATCAAATTGTTTTATTTGGTGTACTTGTCGCTCTCTTTGATCTTTGCTGCCTGCTCTAAAAAGAGGGCATAACCCACACAACACACACAACACACACACACACACACACACACACACCACCAACCACAAACACACAGGGAACACGCCGGTGCGACGAGCGCGCCAAACTCACACATTCTCTCTCTCTCACACACCCACATCGCGCGCATGCATGTAAAAACAAGACAAAACCACACACCCTCGCCCACCAAACTACACACAAACGCCTTTCCTCTGCTTCTGCTGTCTGTCTATCTGTTCTCGCCCCGATTTAAACCATTTCCCCATAAACAATCGATTCCTCTTTTTTTACACACACACACACACACACCACGAACAGCACGCACCAAGCACGACGCACGCACAACCAACACAACACAACACAACACACACAACACAACACAACACAACACAACACAACACAACCAACAACAACACACAACAACCACCGTGATTGCCCGTCATTCAACCTTTTGGGTCACTACGGGCAAAGATTTGATTTGTAAAAGACCATAAATCATTTATTGTGCGTTTGGTTGTTTTGTTTGTGTGTGTTTGTGTGTGTGAGAGAGAGAGAGAGAGAGAGAGAGAGAGAGAGAGGAAAAAGAGAGGAAGAGAGAGAGAGAGAGAGAAGACATGACAATGACAATGAAAATTCTTTATTTCGAGGAATGAATAAGCACACATGTCTTTTTACATCCGTCCCCTAGGGAGGGAGAGACAGAGACAGAGAGACACAGAGAGAATGTGAGAGAGAGAGCGAGCGGAGAGAGAGAATGTGTGATAAGAAGAGAGAGTGAAAGAGAGAGAGAGGAGAGAGAAGAGGAGGAGAGAGACAGAGACAGAGAGCACACAGAGAGAATGTGAGAAGAGAGCGGAGAGGAGAGAGTGGGAGGAGAGAGAGAGAAGAGAGAGAGAGAGAAGAGAGAGAGAGAGAGAGAAAAGAGAAAAGAGAGAGAGACAGAACAAGAGAAGAAAGAAAAGAGAGAGAGAGAGAGGAGAGAATGTTGTGTAGAGAGAGAGTGGAGAAGAGAGGGGGGAGAAAAGAGAGAGAGAGAGAGAGAGAGAGAGAAGGAGAGAAGAGAGAGAGAGAGAGAAGACGCAGAGAGAGAATGGAGAGAGAGACGAGAGAGAGAAGAGTGGGAAGAGAGAAGAGAGAGAGAGAGAGAGAGAGAGAGAGAGAGAGAGAGAGAGAGAGAGAGAGAAAAGAAGAGAGAGAAAGAGAGAAGAGAGAGAGAGAGAGAGAGAGAGAGAGGAGGGAGAGAATGTGTGTAAGAGAGAGAGTGGAGAGAGAGGAGGGAGAGAGAGAGAGGAGACAGAGACAGAGACACAGAGAGAAAATGTGAGAGAGAGAGACAAAGAGAGAGAGAAGGGGGAAAGAGAGAAGAGAGAGAGAGAGAGAGAGAGAAAATTTGGGTGTGTGAGAGAGAGTGGTTTTAAATGTGGTTTGGGGTGTGTGTGTGTATGTCTATGTGTGTGTGTGTATGTCTATGTGTGGGGGTTGTTTGTGTGTGTATGTCTATGTTTTGTGTATGTCTAATGTGTGTTGTGTTGTGTGGTGTCTTGTTGTGTCTGTGTGCATTTCTCTGTTAACTCCGCTACCCGGGTAAGCACTGAAAGATTCAGCAGTGCTGAACTTGGCGGACCCCATCCCTCCCAACATCAACCCATCTGGTATATAGATTTTTTTCCTACCACCCCCCTTCAAAACCTAGACATTCCATTCCAAGAGGCATAGTTATAACACGATCGTGTTTTTTAGGTTTGATGTAATGTCGTGTGTTGTTCTCACAGGACCTGGGTTTACAGTCTCATCCGAAAGACTTTTCAGAGAAGGGAGTCAGAACTGAATGTTAATTCCCGGGAACATCTTTGCACACGGATGTGTTGCGGGACTGGAACCATGGTCCCTCAGGAAATTTCATATCACATTCCGAACTCTGTCACACCGAGCGATTCTGTGTATTCTGTAAAGGTGAAAGGTAAACGTGTATTCGTGTCCTGACAATGAAATACGCACCTTAAAGATTCATTCATTCTTCTTCTTCTTCGTCGAACACTCAGACAGCAACTATTGTTGTCTGTTATATGAGCGAAAATGCGTCACGCTGCCGTTAAGCACCTGACAAGTCAGGCCCAGCGCATCCGACTTCGGCACAAGAGAGAATAGTTACCTTTTAAGTTCTTCTGGAAAAAAGGCAGGAGAATGGACCAAGAAGGTAGGAAAATAGACAAGAAGGAGGTGTCAGGGAGAAAAGAAACAAGGCAGAAACAAAGAGAGTGATAGAAAAGAGGAAATTTCTAGCACAGAATTTCCAGAATGTGGGGATGCTATTCATACTGATAGGCCCCCCGGCATCCCCACGGGGGTTAAAGCTTCATTGATTTATGTCAGCGTTTAGCAGATTGCTGAAACATGACTGAGCTAGCTTATCCAGCACGTACCCGCAGCTTCACCAGCGCATTATAAACAGTCGTGAGGTATCTGCTGTGTAGATTTCTGGGAAAAGGGCGTAGGAAGCAGTAACTGCATGAAGGGAGGTAATCTCTTTCACATTGAACTGAAAGAGACGCATTATGACTTCCTGGAAAACGTTTTCAAAAGGGAGGTAATTTCTCGTTAAGAAAGGTTTCCTATGGGACATGATTTCTTTGAAAACTTATATAACTGCAGAGACTTTCTCAGAAAACGGTCTTGGTGGGGGATCAAATTTTTCGAGAAAAGAAATATATCAATGTCATGTAGTTCGTTACCACTCACAAACCAACTAACCAGACACACTTGTTCTGGGTGGGGAGTTAGTATTTCTGAAAAACGATCTTGGATGGAAGTATTTTCTTTCTTTTTTTTCCCTTTTCACCGAAAGATCATTTGGTAAGAAAAAACGTACTCAATAGAAGGTCATTTCTTTATAAAATAAAGTCCTGACTCAGAATAAGAGATGAGCACAAGTGAGTAATGAAAGACCTTATTGCGTAGCTATGTACATGTTCCCCATGTGTGTGTACTCCCCACCAATAGATCTCTCCCAAACCCTGGATCGGGGGTCTAGAGGTATCGCGACTGCCTAGAAAGCGAAAAGTCCAGGTCGGAAGTGTGCGGTGGTTTGATCCCCGTTTGGGCCAAAACTCCCCCCCCCCCCCTCCTCATCCATTAGACCATGAGTGGTGGTCTGGGTGCTAAACTTTCGGCTGAGACGATAAACCGAGGTCCCGTGTGTTACACAAAATTATTTAGCACACGTAAAAGAACCCATGGCAACATTCTGTACAAAAAAAGCTACTCTGATAGGGAAATAATACAGTTGCAGACAGGAAAAGAAAAAAAACAAATCGGTGGCGCTGCTCTTGTGGCGACGCGCTCTCCCCCGGAGAGAGAGAGAGAGAGCAGCCCGAATTTTACGCAGAGAAATAATTATGTCGTGACTTAAAAGTAGTGGTAGTAAAAACCCAACCCCTACCAAGGGTAGTAGGTATGTGGGGGCAAGTGGGTTGTTCTCCCACTCACAAATATCTCATTAAAACTGGAATGTTTGAAATGCTCTACGCTTCACCGGCTCCCCAAAACCTTCACAACAGCCCTCCACCCCACCACCACCACCACACCACCGTCAGGGGCCAGGGCAGTTTGCAATAGCGCCCTGCTGGAAAAAAGGAAGTTAGTTTGTTCACGTGTGAAGGGGGGGGTGGGGTGGGTGGGGGGGGGTTTTTTCTTTTTCTCTAAATGTCAGGGGACTTTAGCTGTGGGGGAGTTTCTTTCTTTCAGGGTTCAGGTTTGCCCCTATCACGTGCTTCCAGCACTTTCTTTGTACACTTTGCTACGCTCTACTAGATGTTGTTTCTTCTGTAGTAGAAGGGGAGGAGAAGAGGAGGAGGAGAAAGAAGAAGAAGAAGAAAATGATGATGATGATGATGAGATGCCGGTGTTGGTGATGTGGTGTGATGATGATGATGGTGAGTGGTGGTGGGGATGATGATGGGATGTGGTGGGGGTGATGATGATGATGAGGTGTGGTAATGATATGGTGATGTGATGATGATGGTCATGGTGGTGGTGATGATGATGGGGATGGTGATGATGATGGTCATGGTGGTGGTGATGATGATGATGACCGTCATGGTGGGTGAGAGAGATGACCGTCATGGTGGGGTGATATGATGGTGATGGGGGTGGTGATTGAGGAGAATGATGGGGGTGGGAATGTAGTGTGGTGACATAATATGACGATGATGACGAGCGACAAAATCGTTTTTGAACGTTATTCCCTTTTTTTTATATGGCCAGGGCCACTATGATATATCATTCTAATTTCAGGGAGTTTTTATGGGCCCGGAACAAAATACCTAAATCAATCATTTCTTGGTTTATTCCTCTGAAAAACTTCTCCCTGATTTTTTCCTCTGAAAGCTTTCCCCTCTCCTTCCCTCTCTCTCTCTCTTTTCCTCTCCCTTTTCCCTCCTCCCCTCCCTTTTTCCCCTTTCCCCTCCTTCTCTTTTCCCCCTTCTCTTCCTTTTCTCCTTTTTCCCTCTCCCTCCCCCCCTCTCTCTTTTTTCCTTCTTTCCTTTTTTCCCTTTTTTCTTTCTTTTCTTTTCCCTCTCTCCTCCTTTTTTCCCTCTCTCTCTCCTTTCCCCTTCTCTCTTTTTCTCTCTCCTCTCTCTCTCTCCTCTTTTTTTCCCTCTCTTCCCCCTTCTTTTGGGGGGGTTCCCACCCCTTCCCCTCCCTCCCCTTCCCCCCTCCCCCCATCTCCCGTCCCCCCTTTTCCTCTCTCTTTCTTTTTCCTTTTTCCTTTTCCCTTTCTTCTTCTTTTCCTCTCTTCTCTTTCTCTCCCCCCTTTTCCCCCTTTACTCTTTTTCCCTCCTTCTCCTTCTTTTCCTCTCTTCCCTCTTCTCCTTCTCTCTCTCCTCCCCTCCTCTCTCTTTTTCTTTTCCTCTTTTTCCTTTTCTCTCTTTTCCTTTTCCCCTCTCTCTCTTTCTCCTCCCTTTTACCATCTCTCCTTCTCTCTCCCCTCCTCCTTCTCCTTTTCTCTCTTTTCTCTTCCCCCCCTTTTCCTTCTCTCCTCTTCTCCTCTCTCTTTCTTTCTTTTCTTTTTTCTCTTCCCCCTTCCCGGGTATGTAAAGGGGGACGCTGACCGCTTGTCCTGCACCGCAAACCCCCCCCCCCCCCCCCCCGGGAGCCCGTGACCATCATGACCACAAACATTGGCCCGAGGGGGACAGGCAATTTCCCCGCCCCCAAACCCCTGACACCACACAAACATCCTGACAGTACAGGGAAAAACCGGGCCGGCTCCTCCCCCCTGTCTCTTCTCTGTCCCCTGTCTTCTTCTGTCTGTCTGTCTGTCGCCTGTCGGGCTGTCTCTCTCTCTCTTTTCCCCTCTCTCGGGGGACTCCTTTTTTTGCTCTCTCTCTAACCCCTTTTCCATCAACTCGACCCCCTGTTTTTGTTTCTCTCTCTCTCTCTCCTCTCTCTCTCTTTTCTCTCTCTCTCTTCCCTCTCTCTCCTTCTAAATCTGGTACTCCTGTTATTGCTCTCTCTCTCTCTCTCTCTCTCTCTCTCTCTCTCTCTCTCTCTCTCTCTCTCCTCTCTCTCTCTCTCTCTCTCTTCTCTCTCTCTCCTTCTAACTCTGTACTCCTGTTATTGCTCTCTCTCTCTCTCTCTCTCTCTCTCTCTCTCTTCTCTCTCTCTCCTTCTAATTCTTGGTACTCCTGTTATTGCTCTCTCTCTCTCTCTCTCTCTCTCTCTCTCTCTCTCTCTCTCTCTCTCTTCTCTCTCTCTCCTTCTAACTCTGGTGTTCCTGTCATTGCTCTCTCTCTCCTTCTCCAACTAACTGGTACTCCTGTTATTGGTCACTCTCTTTCCATCTAACTCTGGTATTCCTGTTATTGCTTTCTCTCTCTCCTCTCTCTCCATCTAACTCTGGTACTCCTGTTATTGCTCTCTCTCTCCCAATCAAATCTGGTACTCCTGTTATTGGTCTCTCTCTCCATATAACTCTGGTACTCCTGTTATTGCTCTCTCTCAATCTAATTCTGGTACTCATGTTATTGCTTTCTCTCTCTCCTCTCTCTCCATCTAACTCTGGTACTCCTGTTATTACTCTCTCTCTCTCTCTCTCTCTCTCTCTCTCTCTCTCTCTCTCTCTCTCTCTCTCTCTCTCTCTCCTCTCTCTCTGTGTTAATCTCTGAAGACAAATCAGAAGACAATGACTTAAAAAATTTGAAAGCTTTTTGTGATAGTAAAAATATTGAATCTAAAATTGAGTTAACATTTCTTACAGTTAACGAGGTTTTCACTGCTTTAAATCGTCTGAAGCAATCATCAACTCGTGGGCTTGATGGAATAGATGGGAAAATTCTTAAACTATCTGCATCAGTTATAGCTGAAACACTTACATATATTTATAATCTTTGCATAAGTAAAAACACATTTCCTAGAATCTTAAAACAGGCAAAAATTATTCCTTTACATAAATCAGGAAATACCTCAGAACCATCAAACTACAGACCAATTTCAATATTGTCCACTCTTTCAAAACCATTAGAGCAGCACATTCATAAATGTTTACTGGCCCACTTAAACAAATATAATCTGCTACACCCTAACCAGTCTGGATTTAGAGCAAACCATTCCTGCCACACTACCCTTGTAAAAATGACCGACAGATGGTTGCATAATATGAATAAAAAGGAATTTACAGGTATACTCTTTATTGATTTTGCTAAAGCCTTTGATATTATAGACCACAGACTTCTACTACGGAAGCTTGCAGTCTACAAACTATCCCCTAGTACCATCACACTTATCTCATCATTCCTTTCTGACAGACTTCAAAAGGTATATCTAAACAACACTTCTTCAAGTTTTCTTCTTAATAGCTTTGGTGTTCCACAAGGATCAGTGCTTGGTCCCTTGCTGTTTCTTCTGTATATAAATGACCTGCCATTGAGTATAAATGTACAAAATGAACTATTTGCAGATGATACAACTCTTGATACTAGCCACAAAAACCCTCTCCAAGTATGTCAAAGTTTACAAGAGAATATCAAAATGTTGTCAACTGGACACAAATGAACCACATGGCCCTTCATCCAGGTAAAACAAAATTCATGCTGTTATCAACAAGACAAAAACGTCAAAATCTTAACATAAACTTACCTTCTATTTATGTCAACAGTGTTAAAATTGAAGAAGTTTCTAGTCACAAAATTTTGGGGATAACCATCGATAATAATTTGTCTTGGTCTGTACATATACGTAATCTAACAAAGAAAATTGCCTCCAAAACCTACCAGTTAAATAAGATCAAACACTTTCTGAATCTGCATGCGAGAAAAATATTTTTTTATTCATTTATTCAGTCTATTGTGGATTATGCATCTACATTGTGGGATTTAGCCAGTAATAACCTATTCAAACCATTAATCAGTATACACAAACGAGCTGTCAAAATAGTAATAGATAAGTCATCTTCATTAACATTTTCCGATTACAAAAATGTCAACATCCTTCCTCTCAAAACAAGATTGCTATTTAATAAAGGTGTACTAATGCATAAAATTCTTCATGGTAGTGCCCCATCTTCCTTGAGCAGCATGTTCAGCGAAAACAACTTTCGACACTCACATAAAATTAATCTCCCTTTACCAGCTATTACTCTATTCAAATCAAGTCTAGTTTATAGCGGGAGCTGGTTTTGGAATAGGCTCCCACCTTTCTAAAAAATGAAACAAAGTTTTCAAGATTTAAAAGTCTGTTCTATGATTTTCTGATGACTCATAAAAATGTCACACTGTTTTCACCACAAATGTTTTGATCGAACCGCTAGTAGTTTCAGTCACATAAGTTGTCTCCCCGGATGGTATAGTTAATTTTGTTAGTATGCATTCTATTAATTTTTTTTGTTTTCCATCATTTCTATGTATATCTTAACGCGCTCTCTCTCTCTCTCTCTCTCTCTCTCTCTCTCTCTCTTCTCTCTCTCTCTCTCTCTCTCTCTGATGTATTCTATATCTTGCTTGCTTTTCAGTGTGTGTGTGTGTGTGTGTGTGTGTGTGTGTGTGTGTGTGTGTGTGTGCATGCGCGCACAAGTATGTGTGTGTATTGTTTTCTATGCAATTCTGACATTATGCACATTTTTTTCCTTATTATTTATTTCTTCTTTTTTTCCCCGAGGGCTGGATGTAAAAAAGCAATGTCATGCTTAATCTATTACCCTCTGAAAAATAAAAATTGTTCAAAAATTGTTCAAAATTGTTCTCTCTCTCTTCCCCTTCCAGGGTAATGTAAGGGAGCTGCTGACCGCCGTCCCTGCAAGCCGCTACACCCCACCCCCCCCCCCCCCCCCCCCCCCCCGGCAGCCAGTGACCATCAGTGACCACAGCATTGGCACTGAGGGGCCACAGGCAGATTTCCCAGCCACACCTCTGACACCGGCAAAAACATCCTGACAGGGAAAGACCAGGCCAGGTCTCCTCTCCCTGTCTCTGTCTCTGTCTCTCTCTCTGTCTGTGGTACTCCTGTTATTGCTTGCTACCTCTCTCCATCTAACTCTGGTACTCCTGTTATTGCTCTCTCTCTCTCCATCTAACTCTGGTACTCCTGTTATTGCTCTCTCTCCCCATCTACCTCTGGTACTCCTGTTATTGCCCTCTCTCTCTCCATCTAACTCTGGTACTCCTGTTATTGCTCTCTCTCTCTCTCTCCATCTAACTCTGTACTCCTGTTATTGCTCTCTCTCTCTCTCTCTCTCCATCTAACTCTGGTACTCCTGTTATTGCTCTCTCTCTCTCTCTCCATCTAACTCTGCTACTCCTGTTATTGCCCTCTCTCTCTCCATCTAACTCTGGTACTCCTGTTATTGCTCTCTCTCTCCATCTAACTCTGGTACTCCTGTCTTTTGTCTCTCGCTCTCTCTTCATCTAACTCTGGTACTCCTGTTATTTCTCTCTCTCTCTCACTCTCTCCATCTAACTCTGGTACTCCTGTTATTGCTCTTTCTCTTACTTTATCCATCTAACTCTGGTACTCCTGTTATTACTCTCTCTCTAACTCCATCTAACTCTGGTACTCCCCTTATTGTTATCGCTCTCTCCATATAACTCTGGTACTCCTGTTATTGCTCTCTCTCTAACTCTATCTAACTCTGGTACTCCTGTTATTGCTCTCTCTCACTCTCTCCATCTAACTCTGGTACTCCTGTTATTGCTCTCTCTCTCCATCTAACTCTGGTACTCCTGTTATTTGCCTCTCTCTTTCTCCATCTAACTCTGGTACTCCTGTTATTGCTCCCTCTCTCCATCTCTCTCTGGTACTCCTGTTATTGCTCTCTCTCTCTCTCTCTCTCTCTCTCTCTCTCTCTCTCTGGTACTCCTGTTATTGCTCTCTCTCTCTCTGGTACTCCTGTTATTGCCCTCTCTCTATCCAACTAACTCTGGTACTCCTGTTATTGCTCTCTCTCGCTGCATATAACTCTGGTATTCCTGTTATTGCTCTCTCTCTTTGTTTAACACTGGTACTCCTGTTATTGCTCTCTCTCTCTCTCTCTCTCTCTCTCTCTCCATCTACCTCTGGTACTCCTGTTATTGCTCTCTCTCTCCATCTACCTCTGGTACTCCTGTTATTGCTCTCTCTCTCTCCATCTAACTCTGGTACTCCTGTTATTGCTCTCTCTCTCTCTCTCCATCTAACACTGGTACTCCTGTTATTGCTTTCTCTCTCTCTCCATCTAACTCTGGAACTCCTGTTATTGCTCTCTCTCTCTCTCCGTCTAACTCTGGTACTCCTGTTATTGCTCTCTCTCTCTCCATCTAACTCTGGTACTCCTGTTATTGGTCTCTCTCTCTAACTCTGGTACTCCTGTTATTGCTCTCTCTCTCCATCTAACTCTGGTACTCCTGTTATTGCTCACTCATTCTCGATCTAACTCTGGTACTCCTGTTTTTGGTCTTTCTCTATCTAACTATGGTACTCCTGTTATTGCTCTCTCTCTCTCCATCATACTCTGGTACTCCTGTTATTGCTCACTGTCTCTCTCCATCTAACTCAGGTACTCCTGTCATTACTCTCACTCCATCTAACTCTAGTACTCCTGTTATTGCTCGTTCTCTCAATCTAACACTGGTACTCCTGTTATTTTTTCCCCTCTCTCTCTCTCTCCATCTAACTCTGGTACTCCTGTTATTGCTCTCTCTCTCTCTCTCTCCATCTAACTCTGGTACTCCTGTAATTGCACTCTCTTTCACTCTCTCTATCTAACTTTGGTACTGCCGTTATTGCTCTCTCTCTCTCCTCTTCTAATTCTGGTACTCCTGTTATTGCTCTCTCTCTATCTCTCTCCATCTAACTCTGGTACCTCTGTTATTGCTCTCTCTCGCTCTCTCCATCTAACTCTGGTACTCCTGTTATTGCTCTCTTCTCTCAATTGAACTCTGGTACTCCCAGTATTGCTCTCTCTCTCTCTCCTCTTCTAATTCTGGTACTCCTGTTATTGGTCTCTCTCTCTCTACATCTAACTCTGGTACCTCTGTTATTGCTCTCTCACTCTCTCCATCTAACTCTGGTACTCTTGTTATTGCTCTCTCTCTCTCCATCTAACTCTGGTACTCTTGTTATTGCTCTCTCTCTCCATCTAACTCTGGTACTCTTGTTATTGCTCTCTCTCTCATAATCTAACTGTGGTACTCCTGTTATTGCTCTTTCTCCCTGCATATAACTCTGGAACTCCTGTTATTGCTCTCTCTCTCCATCTAACTCTGGTACTCCTGTTATTGCTCTCTCTCACTCTCTCCATCTAACTCTGGTACTCCCGTTATTGCTCTCTCTCTAACCTTCTAACTCTGGTACTCCTGTTATTGCTCTCTCTCTCACCATCTAACTCTGGTACTCCCGTTATTGCTCTCTCTCTCCATCTAACTCTGGTACTCCTGTTATTGCTCTCTCTCTCTCCATCTAACTCTGGTACTCCTGTTATTGCTCTCTCTCACTCTCTCCATCTAACTCTGGTACTCCCGTTATTGCTCTCTCTCTAACCTTGTAACTCTGGTACTCCTGTTATTGCTCTCTCTCTCGCTCTCTCTCTCTCTCTCTCCATTTAACTCTGATACTCTTGTTATTGTTCTTTCTCACTTTCTCCATCTAACTCTGGTACTCCGGCTATTGCTCTCTCTCTCTTAGTCTAACACTGCTACTCATGTTATTGCTCTCTCTCTCTCTCGCCATCTAACTCTGGTACTCTTGTTATTGCTCTCTCTCTCTCCATCTAACTCTGGTACTCCTGTTATTGCTCTCTCTCACTCTCTCCATCTAACTCTGGTACTCCTGTTAGTGCTCTCTCTCACTCTCTCCATCTAACTCTGGTACTCCTGTTATTGGTCTCTATCTCCCCGTCTAACTCTGGTACTCCTGTTATTGCTCTCTCTCTCTCTCCATCTCACTCTGGTACTCCTGTTATTGCTCTCTCTCTCTCCGTCTAACTCTGGTACTCCTGTTATTGCTCTCCCTCTCTTAATCAAACTCTGGTACTCCTGTTAGTG
>CM054157.1:1998668-2053668 GCA_028751875.1 Rapana venosa
AGAATATGGAGATGCTATTTATACTGACAGTGGGAATAAGTCAAGTCAAGTCAAGTCAAGTCAAAAACACTTTAATCATCTCATGAAGAGCAATTACAATAATGACAGGCACATTGATACCTAATATTATCTTACAAGTCACAAGAAGAGCACATTTCAGATTGTTATAAGCATTCCAAGATAGCTTAAAAAAATTATCATATACAAACACAAACCCAGGTGCGCGCACACACACGCACCGCGTACACACACACACACACACACACACACACCCCACACACACACACACACACAAACACACATACACACAAACACACACACACACACACACACACACACACAAAAACACACACACATCAATGCAGGATCACAATATTGTAAATACCATTGATTGGAAAAGAAATAACAAAATTTTTTGTGTGTGTGCGTGCACGCAGGTGCGCATTCACACACACGCGCACACCCGTACATACACACACCAATATATGAACACAGTTTTATCACACATACACACACACACACACACACACACACACACACACACACACACACACACACACACACACACACACACACGTGCACCCGCGCACCATAATGACCATTATCTAGTAAAGACATAAACACACACACACACACACACACACACACAATTTAGAAATCATTCTTGAAAGCCAAAAGCAAGATACAGGAGTACTTATTTTCATTACCACACACACGCACCCACGCACACACGCACTTGACAATCAGGGGAGTATATCAGAGAATGTAAAACTGTTTGGTTAGTGCTGTTTTGAATTTAAAATTCAAATGACTACTGGAACAAAGGAATTTCTTTTTCTATTTGTTTTACTGTTGGAGCACCGAAAGTGGCGTCCTGAAGGCAATAACTGAAATTCTGAAGACATAGCATGGGGTGGATCAGCCAAGATGGCAGTCGCTTTGCGCACAAGCTGCTGATCGCAGTACGGCTTGAGATCTCTTTGTTCTTCTCCAATTATTTTTGAGCAGATTCTAACAATTCTCCGAAGACTATTCTTGTTTTTAACACTAAGGTTGTTGTACCAACAGATGAAAGCAAAACTTAGAACACTCTCTATGTAGGACTTGTAAAACAAAGAAAGAATCTTTTTGTCAACAAAAAATGAGTTAAGCTTCCTCAGAAAATACATACGTTGTTGTCCCTTTTTGACAATAGCGTCAGTGTTAGCATCCCAGTTTAGTTTGTCATCAAAAATAGTTCCCAGATACTTGTACTTCGAAACATTTTCAACTTCTTGACTATGGATGGTAACATGCTCAGAAGTGTGACCCGATCTTCTGAAATCGATAGGAAGATCTTTAGTTTTAGAAACATTCAGCTCCAGATATGCCTCATCACACCAATTGACGAAATCAGTGAGGGCTGGACCATGGTTTTGGACAGATCCAGATAAGAGAGACAAAAGAGCACTGTCATCGGCAAATTTTACAAGAAAGGAATGTTCATAGCTGCTTCTGCAATCATCTGTGTATAGAATGTTCAGACGGATAGGATTCTGTCTCTAGTGGTGTCTCTGTCGGTCCATCCGTCCGTCCGTCTGTCTGTCTGTCTGTCTGTCCTGTCTGCCTGTCTGTCTGTCTGTCTGTCTGTCTGTCTTCTCTCTCTCTCTCTCTCTCTCTCTCTCTCTCTCTCTCTCTCTCTCTGTATGTCTGTTTCTCTGTGTCTCTTTTCGCTCTCTTTCCTCTCTCTTCTTCTCTCTTTCTGTCTGTCTCTTCCCCTCCCAGTCTATCCTGTCTGTCTATCCCTCCCTCCCTCCCTCCTTCCCCCTCTCTCTGTCTGTCTGTCTGTCTGTCTGTCTGACTTCTCTCTCTCTCTCTCTCTCTCTCTCTCTTCTCTCTCTCTCTCTGTCTCTCTCTCTCTTCATGCCGTTTTGTATGTTATTTGTTGTTGTTTTACTCCTGCTAGTGTTGTTATCAGTTGTTGTCGTGGTTAACATTATCTTTTTATTTAAGCTTCTGACTGACGTTCTTCATTGTTATTTTCTTTTGTAGTTTGTTGTTGTCTGTAGTTGTTGCACGATACTATTGTTTGAATTAATCATTGATGTTTCCATCTGTTGCTGTTATTAATCGTGGTTTCATATACTTGTTTTTACCATCGTTTTTCTATGTTGTCGTCATTGTTGTTTCTAGTGTTGTTGCTCAGTTGATTTATTAGCATCTTAGTCTCGTTCATTTTGTCTTCTTGTTTGAAAAGTGTTGACAGAGAACGAAGTCATCACAATAGCTAGGGAGTTGTAAATGATCCTGGTCTTGACAGGTAGCCAGTGCAGTAACGCCAAAATTGTATACTAATCATGCTAATTATACAGTCTGTTTGTGCGGGGTATACTTAATCACCCGTTTGCACTTTATCCCCTTCTTTCTCTCTTTTATCTTCAGACATTGGTGCAGAAGCATATGTAAAAACGTGCACAAAATATTGAAGTGCATGCGCACGCTCAAAAGAGCACAAGTGCACTTAAAATATATGCATGTACGTGTGCAGTAGGCATGCATGTACATTTAATTTTATTATTTTAAACTTAATAATAATAATAATAAACGGAATTTTTAAAGCACTATATCTTGCAAAAAAACAAAAATCAAAGCGCTTTCATTATCCTAATCATTCACATGCAGCCTTACAAATTCAAATGTATACACACACGCACACACACACACACACACACACACACACACACACAGCAACACACACACACACACACACACACACACACACACACACTCACCACCACACTAGCCCAACATAAAGGTTGTACACTCGGCAGGGTGATGGGGCTTTGGCTGTTGAGGGCAGGGACAAAAATGAAATGGAACAAGAGGGGAGAATCTTAGGTTTGAAATAAATGTTCTTGAGGCCGGATTTAAAAGCGTCATAAGAAGGCTTTTGGCGAAGAGAGAGAGGGAGGTCGTTCTAGATCACTAGACCAGAAACAGAGAAAATGCGACGGCCAACGGTGGACTGGTTGAATCTAGGTATTCTTAGGCACAAGGTGTCTGCAGCAGAGCGGAGGGAACGAGAAGGAGTGTACAGGTGAAGACATTCACAGAGGTAGGAAGGTGCTGTTTTGTGGAGACATTTGTAACAGAGGGTACTGATCTTTACTTTACTCTCTGTGGCACAGGCACCAGTGGAGAGATCGCAAGAGAGGGTAATGTGCTCAGATTTTTTTCTTTCTGACGATTAGGCGAGCTGCAGAGTGATGCTGGCAGACCCGTCAGGGGAGAATTGCAATAGTCCAGATGTGAGAGAATTAGAGACGTGACTAGTTTGGATGTTGCAGGTACTTTGAACTGCACTGATGCGTTGCAATTGATAGTAGCACGACTGGCAGGTTTGGTGATGAATTTTTGCATGGAGAGTGTGTTGTCTATAATGACCCCTAGATATTTCACAGCAGTAGATAGAGGGACGAACGTATTGCCGAATTCTATTGAGGCTGTTGTGATGGAAGAGAGTTTGTGTTTGGTCCCCACAAGCATAGCTTCGGTTTTATCTGCATTTAGCTGTAACTTGTTCTGTATCATCCAATTTTGGATATCTTGAAGGCAGTAGGACATATTAATCAAGAGAGAAGGCAGATTTTCAGGAGTATCACTGCTTAGAATTTAAGAGTCGTCTGCATAGAAATGATGGTTGATCTGATGATGATTTATTATGTGTGAAAGAGGAGCAGTGTAGAGTGTGAAAAGAACAGGACCAAGAACTGATCCCTGTGGGACTCCACATTCCATTATAGTCAGAACACCTTAAACTTGTTCTAAGACAGAATCAGATAGATTCAAAATCATTTGTCATCAAACCCATACACACATACACACAAGCGCGCGCGTGCGCACACACACACACACACAAACACACACACAACACACACACAACACACACACAACACGCGCGCGCGCGTGCAGGCAGGCATACTCATGCGCACATGCACACTCACATACACATACATACTCGCACGCACTAAAAAAAAAATCCCATCACCTTGAAAGACAATATAGAAGCAATTTCTTTCAAGATGACAGATTTTTGGAAGCAGTTGATAGTTAAAGACACGAGAGAGAGAGGAGAGAGAGAGAGAGAGAGAGAGAGAGAGAGAGAGAGAGAGAGAGAGAGAGAGAGAGAGAGAGAGAGAGAGAGAATGGTGGTTGTGGTGTGTGTTGTTGTTGTTGTTGTTGCATGCATGTGTACGCTTTTTTTTATTTGCATGCTCGCTTGTATGCGCGCGTGTTTTGTGCCTGTGTTTGCGGTCGCTCTCTCTCTCTCTCTCTCTGACTTTTCATTCCATACCATACCATACCATACTATACCATACTACACCACAACAAAAAATAGACAACAGAACACAACACGATACAACAGCACTTTATTGTGCACCACACCACAAACAACAATTACCCCGGGTGGATACCACAGGCCAGAGACTGCCATCAATAGTTAAGACAGCCAAGGCAAAACACCCAGGAAGTTGTAACTAATCCTGTTCTGTACAGGCAGCCAAGGCAGTCATACATACACTAATTATACACACTGTACTGGTCGGAGCACTCGCTTTCCCCCAGCCAAGTTAAGCAGCGTCAAGCGTGGTTACCAGTTGGATGGGTGACGGTTTGCGCGCATTGGCTTCAGTACAGTTCCCCCAGTTCACCCAGCTGTCAATGGGTACCTGCCCTCTTTAGGGTCAGGGAAGGTAAAGCAGCGAGGGAGAGGAGATGGGCGCCGCACTCAATATTCTGGCCTCTTGAGAAGCTGAGGTCTCTGACGCCTCGCTCCCCTACGACCTTATAGGTTATGGGACCCTTTACCTTTACTGCAGTAGTGCTGAGCAGTCTGCACCGGAGTTTTGCAGGAAATCTGAACCAGAACTTGGTCGTTCACTCTTCATTTACACTCCGCTTCCTTCTTCCCATTCTCCTGTCTTTGCATATACAGGATATATCACACACAGTCTTGGATCTCTTAGAGAAAGAGAGAGAAGAGAGAGAGAGAGAGAGAGAGAGAGAGAGAGAGAGAGAGAGAGAGAGAGAGAGAGAGAGAGAGAGAGAGAGAGAGAGATTAAAAAATTTTTTTTTGCTGCATCATCTTCTGTGACATCCCCCCATCCTGCTGTTCCCACGCCGCTCATTCCAATCTCCCCGCCACAGCCATACCCAGATTTGTTATGTCTCATCCCCAGGGCTGGAAGTCCACAGGGCCGCCATGGGGCCACCAGCCAGAGGGGCCATGCACTGCTGCTGGGTCACTTTGGTAGTGTTCAGTGGTGCCTGTTCTGATCTAACATACGCAGGACACCACCTACTAGGCCAATTGAATGAATTGAATTGAATTTTATTTAAAGAGGGTTATGGCATATGCAAACATAGCTTTTTAAAAAAAAACCCCAAAACATTCATCTGGGCAAAAGAACACAAAAACACAACATAACACTTCTCAGCCAAACAGCAAACAAACCACAACATTTTGTTCAAAGGAAATGGAAAAATTCAAATCATCCAAAATGTAAACTACATAATTATTGTAAGCACACAAGTTTGAAAACCTGACTGAAGAAAGAGAAGAAAGAAGAGAGAGAGAGAGAGAGAGAGAGAGAGAGAGAGAGAGAGAGAGAGAGAGAGAGAGAGAGAGAGCGGAGCATGATTTTACACACACACACACACACACACACGCACGAACGCACACACAACACACACACACACAACACACGCCGCGCGCGCGCACGCACACACGCACACACACGACAACACACACACACACACACACACACACACACACACACACACACACACACACACACACACACACACACACACAGAAAACAGATGTTTATTGTTGTATTGTTATAGTAGCCAAATGTATTGTAATGATTCACATGGTGTTTTTTTATAGCTGGTTTGTTTTTTCTTTGTTGCTTTTGCTATTGCTTTTGATTAGAAAGTACACTTTGTTCTTTTCTCTTCCTCATTGATAATAACACCCCCCCCCCACCCTCAATCCCCCTTTCGCCCTCTCTCTCTCTCTGTGTAAGTGTAAGGACACTAACAAATCAACTCCTATTGTATGAAGAAGTGGGAAAAAGGTCGAGGAGAGGGTGGGGTAGGGTGTGGGTGGGTAGATCCCCCTCAGTCTTGGCATTAGCACAAACACACACACACACACACACACACACACACACACACACACAAAACACTCACACACACACACACACACAAACTCAACACACACACCACACTCAACACACACACACACTCACACACACACACACTCACACACACACACACACACACCCTCTACACACACCACACACACACCACACACACACACACACACACCACACACACACACACACACACACACACCACACACACACACTCACCACAACACCCACAACACACACACTCACACAACACACACAAGGTACACACACCACACACACACACACAGTAACACACACACATCACACACACACACACACACACACACACAAACAACAAACACAACACACCTCACACAACACACACACAGGTACACACACACAAACACACACGGTACACACAACACACACACAGGTAAACACACACACAGGTAACACACACACACACACAGGTAAACACACACACACAGGTAAACACACACACACACAGTAAAACACACACACACAGGTAAACACACACACAGACAAGTAAACACACACACAGGTAAACACACCACACAAAACACACACACACACCAGGTAAACACACACTACACACAGGTAAACACACACACACACAGGTAACCTCACACACACCACAACACACAGTAAACACACACAGGTAACACAGGCGCAGGCACACACCCTTTACTTTTACCTTATAGTTAGTTCACCAGTACTTCACACACACAGTTACCTGTCACACCACTACTTCACACACACAGAGGTAAACACACACACAGGTAAACAGGCGCAGGCACACACACCTTTACTTTTACCTTATAGTTACCTGTTACACACACAGTTACCTGTCACACACACTCACACACACAGGTAAACACACACACAGGTAAACAGGCGCAGGCACACACCCCTTTACTTTTACCTTATAGTTACCTGTTACACACACAGTTACCTGTCACACACACTCACACACACAGGTAAACACACACACAGGTAAACAGGCGAGGCACACACCTTTACTTTTACCATAGTTACTGTCACACACACAGTTACCTGTCACACACTCCACACAGTTAACCTGTACACACACACCAACCGTCACACACACTCACACACAGGTAAACACACACACAGGTAAACAGGCGCAGGCACACACCCTTTACTTTACCTTATAGTTACCTGTTACACACACACAGTTACCTGTCACACACACAGTACCTGTAAACACACACACACACAGTTACCTGTCACAAGACACACAGTACACACACACAGTACACACACACACCACAGGTACAAACAGGCGCAGGAACACACCCCTTTACTTTACCTTATAGTTACCTGTCACACACACAGTTACCTGTCACACACACTCACACACAACACACACAGGTAAACACACACACAGTACACACACACAGGCGCAGCACACACACCCTTTACTTTGTACTATAGTTACCTGGTTCCACACACATGTACCTGTCACACAAACACCTGTCCTTCCACACCCTCAGTAACACCAAAACACACAGGAAACAGGCGCAGGCTCAACCCCCTTTACTTTTTACTTTAGTTACCTGTTCACACACACAGTACCTGTCACACACACACACTCACACACACAGTACGTACACACACACACACCACAGTACAGTGCCCAGCTGCACACACACACACACTACTAAGACACACACACACGTTACCTGCACACAAACACATACCTCACACACACAGTTACTGACACACACAGTTTCCTTCCACATCACTCTTCCACTCATTATCCTGTCTCACCGTCCTGTCACCCACACACAGTACGTCACACACACAGGTACCCGTTTTCCCGGCTCAGTTACGTCCCCTCGTTCTGTCACTCAGTTACCTGTCACACCCGTACTGTCACACACACACAGCACACATCACAGCTAGTCCACATCCTCACACTCCACATCATCTCCTCTCACACACACCACACAACACAACACTACACAGTATAGGATGGAGTGGCAATAGTGTCTCATCATTTACACTTATCTTAGTTTAAGAATGAGTAATCTCTGTTCTGCTGTCCTGTCCACCCATGTTTCACTGGGAAGCCTGCCATTCTTCTCGCTCTCATACGACGACATTGTCAGTGTTGTAGCACTTCTATGTACGATCCCTACGTTTTGCTCTCTCACACACACACACAAGACACATGCACGCACACTCACAGCTACGCAGGCACATCCATGCACACACTCCACCGTATGCTTGCTCGCTCGCTTGCACCACACACCACCAGACAGACAGAACACACAGTCAGCTGTCGCACGTGCCAGGCACAGAACACACACACAGGCTCTCTCCTCTCTTATATATATATAAAATAAAATTAAAATAAAAAAATCGAGTTTGAGTTCGAAATCTCTCTCTCTCCTCCGCTCTCTCTCTCTCCCCTCTCCTCTACTTCTCGTCCTTCCCATCCCCACCTCTCATCTCGTCTCTGCTCTGCTCCTCCACCTTACACAGAGTACAGTTTCTCAGTGTTTACGTCTCTCTCTCTCTCTCTGTCTCTCTCTCTGTCTCTCTCTCTCTCACACACACACACACAAGAGTACAGTTTTCCAGGTGTTTACGTCTCTTCTCTCTCTGTCTCTGTCTGTCTGTCTGTCTGTCTGTCTCTCTCTCTCTGTCTGTCTGTCTCTCTCTCTCTCTGTTATATATTTATATATATATATATATATATATATATATATATATATATATATATATATATATATATATATCTGTGTACATGTATACACAGTCTAGTCATTGTGTAACCGTTGGACTGGCAAGACAGAAGTGTTTGAGGGAAGGGAAAGGCCTGGTCTATTCTTCCATCGATTAAAAGATCGACGTCAACATTTGATCAGTGTTTGTGTGTGGAGCTGTGTATAGGTAGAAATCACCGCCTCTGTGTGTGTGTGTGTGTGTGTGTGTGAGAGAGAGAGAGAGAGTGAGTAGGCCTACTACTGATGTGGGTCAAGTTTGTGGAAATGTCATAATCCAGGAAGTGAGGCGATGTGCCATTAGCAGTACTAACACCGAAAGCTTTCCTGTTTACCTGAAAATGTCTATTAATATTTGGTACTAGGTGGGAACGGGAGAGAAGAGAGAGAGAGAGAGAGAGATGTTAAATAATCAAGTGGTATAAGACTTGAAAACTGAGGCCGAATCAGTGTCTGGTTAATAACGAGAGGTACTCGGTAGATTCTTTCAGTGAATTTACACGACTAGAATAAATAAACAGACGACTAAAATAAATAGAGAGATAAGTGAATGAATACATGAATAAAGTTTTTTTTTTAAAAACGCGAAAGGCAGACGTAAAAGAGAAAAGAGAACAAAAAAGAAAGAACTG
The DNA here is from genome assembly GCA_028751875.1 of Rapana venosa. Lineage (NCBI taxonomy): Eukaryota > Metazoa > Mollusca > Gastropoda > Neogastropoda > Muricidae > Rapana > Rapana venosa. The sequence goes on from CM054157.1 coordinate 2,008,248, forward strand.
ACAGACATCTAATGAGAATATTCGAAACAAGCTTCTTATGATATCTACAACAACAGCACAACGTTGTGGACACGACCTTCAGTTGTGAATTCAAAAAACCCCCAACAAAAAGTATTTGTTTTACAGGGGGGGTAAGGGGGAAAGGATAGGGTTTTTTTTAAGGGAAAAACTCCCACCTCTTCGATCTCCCCTGTAGACATGTTTAAAACTATTTTTACTAGGGGTTTTAAAAACTGCCCTGCTGGGGGAGTCCCCCAACTCGTTTTAATTTTGGGATTTCCCCCCATCAAACACAGACTGGGTATAAAAAATATCCTGTGTTTCGATGTTTGCTTATGTATGGGAATTAAAAAAACCCAACAACATTTTTTTCACTTTGAGTCGAGTTTTTGGTTTGGGGGACTTGTCTGTATTCGGAGGGGGGGAGTTTGTTTATGTAAAAAACAGTAAGATAAAAGGGGAAGAAGGGGGTTTGTGTTTTTTTTTCGGGACTGGCCCGTGAAGGTATTGTTTTTCCTTTCGGCTGTGTTTCGTTTATGTTGGATTTTTATGTTGGTGTTGTTTATCCCCTGGGGGAGTTTTGAGTTGATCTTTAAAATTAAAAAAAAAAAGTTATTGTTCTTTTTTAATTTTAATTAAATTTGGGGTCATTTCAGTTTTCCCGTTGTTGTTTTTGTCTTTGTTATTGTAATTTTATTGTTTTTGGTAAATGTTATTTTTGTTTTCTTTTTTGTTGTTGATTTTTTGTCGTAAATGGGTTTAATGTTTTGTAGTTCGTAAAAAGTTTTGGTAGGTTTTTTTAAATTATTTTGATTTTATAAAAATTTTTAAAAGGGGTTGTTGTTTTTTCCCGATATTGCTCAGCAATCGCGTTTAACCACCCCTTCTCATTTTCGCCATATCATTTTAAAAACCCTCCCTCCCATCATAAAAAATTCATCGATAATCAAAAAAGGGATCATCATCGTTGTTGCCATATCTCATAAATCTTCATCTTCTTCTTTCATCATCATCATCAGTTTTGTCGTAATATAATTTTTTCTTTTTCCCAACAAGAAAATCTTTTTTAAATTGTTCATTCCACCACCTTCTTGGTCAAAAACCGTAATCATTTAATTCTGCTCGCGGGGCCCCCATGTTGTGAAAAGAGAGAGGGGAGTGAAACCCAAAATTTAGTTTACTTTAGAGTGAGGGGAAGGGACGGTCCCGCGCTTGGGTTTGTGTGTTTGTGTGTGTGTGTGGGGTGTGTGTGTGTGTGTGTGGGGTGTGTGGTGTGTGTTTTGTGTGTTTTGTGTGGTTTTGGTGTGTTTTGTGTGCGCGCTTGGGGTTGTGTGTGCGTGCCAAAATTGTCTAAATTCTGTGTTTTTAAGGAGAGAGAGAGGAGAGAGAGGGGTGGAGAGAGAGGGGGAGGGGTGAGAGAGAGAGAGGAGAGAAAAAATTTCTTTTATTAAATTTTTCACACACATCGTGTTTGCCCTATTATGCGTTTATTTTTATTTTTATATGTATATCTTTTTTAAAATGATTTATTAATCTATATTTTATTTTATATCTATATATATCTATATTATTTTATATATATTTTTTTATTTTTTAATAGAGAGAGGAGGGAGTGGAGAGAGATAAAGAGGGGCAAAAGAGGGGACAGGAAAAGCTCGAACTTTAACGGGAGAGTGAGTTATGTAAAAAGAGGCCTTTGGGGTTTACACATGAAGGGGTTGCTGAGCAAACAAACCGTTAATATAAAAACCCCCCCAAACTTGAGAGAGAGAGAGAGAGAGAAAAGAGAGAGAGGGAGAGGGGGAAGGGGGAGAGAAAAGGGAGAGAGGGAGAGAAAAATTTCAAGGGGACAAATTTTTTTTTTCCCGAGGATAATGAATAAGCACCCTTGTGCTCTTTTTACATCCTTTTCCGGGGCCCTTAGGGATTATATGATTATAAAATGAAAAAAAAACCCCAGCCAATACATCACAGTATACTGGAAAAGTTCAAACAAAAAAGCCCCAAAAATCACCGAAAAAAAGGGGACAAAAAAAAGGAAAACAAGAGTAAGAAAGAAAGCAAAACAGAAAAACACAGAAAAAAACCGAAAAAAATAGAAAAGAAAAAAGAGAAAAAACTAAAGCGGCAAAAGGGGGGAGAGGGGAAAACCGAATAATCCCCCCCCCCCAAAAAAATCAAAAGCCCAAACCAAAACGAACCAAACAAAGAAAAAAACCCTCCATGATAAAAGGAAAAACCAAACCCGTAAAATATTTTTTTTTTTGGGGCCAAACGGGAAAGAAACGTCAAAAAATTTCATTGTGTTTTTAGGGGGAAGAAACAGCAATAGCAAACTAAACAAAAAAAATTTATTGTATAACCCAGCCCTTAGGAGATTATACCAAGAAATTTTGAAATCTCCATGAAACCCCTTTCCCCGGGGAAAACCGGGGAGAGGGAGGGGAAAAGAGAAAGAGAGGAGAGAGAGAGGAGAGAGACGGAGAGGAGAGAGAGAAAAGGGGAGAAAAAGAGAGAGGAGAGAGAGAGAGAGAGAGGTGTCTTACAGGTTTAATGTTCTTTCTGCTTTTCCCGCTTTTTTCTAAAACTTGACTGAAACTGTCACGGGTTTCCCTTCCCTTTAAGGTCTATTTTGGGTGGTAAAGGTTTTTTTGGGGGGAATCTATTCCACAAGTCTTCCAGCAAAACGTGTTTTATGTTTTCTATTCCAGCCCCGCCCAGTTTTTTTCCAAAAGGAAATCCCGATCGAGGGGCCGGCCCCATCAGAGCTGTAACCTGTCCTTTTCCCAAATTCTCAGTTGAAGCTGTGCGGGGACCATTTTACAATTTGACAATTCACCAAGTTTTTAAATTTTCATTCCAAATATAAAAATTTAAAACATTTTGAAAATGCAGTGTGTTTGTTGTTTTTTTTAAAAAAACAACAACCCCCCAAACATTTTGGGACTGATATTGCGCGTCTTTCTTGGTCCATGTTCGCACTAAAAGAATGTTGTTTTTTTTTGCATGATTATTTGAAAAACAGTGTAAAAAAACCCCCAAAACGTTTTTAGGGGGACCCACCCTTTTTCCCCCATTTTTTCCTTTTTGCCCAAAATCTTTAAAGGGCCCCTTTTTCCCCCATTTTTTGTAGGGATTAAAAAACCAGCATTTCTTCAGAATGACAGTTTTTACTTATAACGGTTTTCCCTGTGATGTCGATTTATGGGGTCAATGTCAAATTTCGGGGGTATTCTTTATCAAGAGTCGTATATTTGTGTGTGTGTGTGTTGCCGATATCATGTCCCTATTGTTTTTGGCACAAACCCCAAAAAGGGCATCACGTGGCTAGGACCCCCCCCAACTTGACAGACAAGTCGAGTGCCCTGTACTAAATTGGGGGGGGGTGGCAAAGTGAGAGGATGGGGGGGGGGGGGGGGGGGGCGAAAAAGGAGGGGGGAGAGGGGAGAGGAGCTAACGAATAGAGAGAGAGAGGGAGATGAGGGGAGAGGGTAAAGAGGAGAGAGGAGGGGGGAGAGAGAGGGGATTTTTTTTTGAAAAACCTTTCACCACACACCCCAAAACACACACACACCACACACCACCTCACACACCCCACACACACCACACCCCCCACAGATGGCTTGATGAAAAAAAGCAAATGCTTTGCTTATTAAATTTATCCCATCGGGAAAAATTAAAAAAATTTTTTAACTTGACTTAAATTGGGGCTTCACACACACACACACAACACATTTGCTTTGACAATTTATCGGGGTTTTATATTTTATATATGTCCCAAGTTTGGTGTTGCCCACCCCCATTTGGCGGCCAACAAAGCCAAAGCTGCATGTATGGCACACCCAAAACCTCTGGTTGTTCAGCAACGAAATGAAAAAAAAACCTCTTAGGACACACTCAAAACTCGGGGCACGAGCTTGCTTCGCTGTGGCACCCCACCCGCACCCCGATTTTTTCACCACACACCCTCTCTCCCTCTCTTCTTCACGACACCAACAAAACCCCACACAAACACACCACATCACACACGAACAAAACACACGTTTTAATATCACTTCATAAAATTGAAGCCCAAAACTACGCACGCACGCACCCCACGCACGACGCCGTACACACATTCACACCCCACACCACACACAACACACAAAACACTCACCAAAAAAAACACCACTTTCCTTTCCTAATTCACACCCTTTAAATTGAAGCCCAAACTTACAGGCACGCACCAGGGCACGTACACCCCCACACACACACACACACACACACACACAAACATCACACACACACACACCACAAAAAACCACTCAAAAAAAAGACTCCCCAAAACCAGACACATACAAACACACGGGCCGGGGAAGGGAGACAGACGGAGAGAGAGAAAAAAAAAAACAGAGAGAAAGACGACATTGAAGACTGGGGGACGGGACAGACAGACAGGAGACAGGTGGACAAACAGAGAGACAACAAAAAACCCACAGACGGACAGACAGACAGACGGGACGGAAAAGGGCTGGACAAGAAGAGAGACAACCAAAAAACCACAGCCAGACGGGACGGGACAGACAGAAGGGGACGATTTACTGCAAAAACATTTCTCAAAAATAAAAACAGGCAAAAAATGGAGTTTTAAAATTTCGTTTTTTAAAACCATTTTAACCTTCCCCCCCCCCCCACCCCCCCTCCCTAAAAAAAAAAGTTTCCCCCCCCCCCCCCCCCCCACACACACACAAAGACGGGAAAAAAAGTCTGAAAAAACCCACATGACAGAAAGGAAAAAAAAAAAAAGGGTTTTGGACCCCAAACCCCCCCCCGGTATTTTTCCGCGGCTAAGTGCACAACCCACCTATTGTGAACAGTCCCCCCGGGGGGGGGGGGGCCCAACTAATTTAATATAAACCTAGGGGGTACATGTGTCACTTTGTTATTGCTGCTGTGCTGCTTTTGCTGTTGTTCTTGTTGTTATCTTGTTTTTTTTTTTTGGGGTTATTTTTGTTTTTTCTTTTCAACTGTTGTTGCCCAGTTGTGCCGTTGCTGCTATTGTGCATGTTGTTGTTGTTGTTGTTCTTGTTGTAATAAAAAAAATTTTAATTAAAAAATTAAAAATAATAATAAAAATAAAAATTTAAAAATAAAAATTATAATATTACTGTTGTTGTCTTATTGGGGTTTTTGGGTTTCATATAAATTTAAATTTGTTGTTTCTTTTTTTGACGTTTGTCCTAACTTTCCCCCAGGGCCCGGTTTCATTCAATATCCCCCCCGTTTCCCCCGTTTCGTCATGTACCCCTCGGGTCAGAAGTTACGGGGCCCCTCCCAATGTCAGGCCGCCGTGGGATCATTTGCCAGGGGGCCCTGCTCTGCGGCTGGGTCCCTTTTGGGGGTTTCGTGGTGCCCGTTCTGTTCTAAATAGGGAGGACATCATCGGCCAAAACCCCTTTCTAACGACAGTTGTTGCTCAGTCGCCGGGGGCCAGACTGGTCGTCTACCCGGGGTGCGAAAAAAAAAAAAAAACCCCCCCAATGTCCCCACCCCCCCCCCCCTCCCCCAAAAGAAAATTTTCCCCTGAACCTTTCCCAAAGCCCAAAAGGTTTTACACAGGGCTCACCCCCCAAGGACAGAAAGTTGGAGAAACCCAAAATTTAGGTCACCTGGGACCTGAGCAAGGGGACCAGGGGAAACAGGACTTCGTTGTTGGTTGTTGTTTTTTTGATGATGTTAGGGCATGAGGGGTCGTTATGTAGCCCCTGTGCTTTTAGACTGATGTGACAGGGGGGTGGGGTGTGCGCTTTTCCATCAAAGGATTATTTTCCCTTTCATCAACAGGGGCCGAGAGTGTTGGTAGGTAAATTTTATTAAAAACTTCAAATGTTTCATCCCTAAAGGGGGATGGGCGGGTCGACGTGTGGTCCAGTTTTCCCTGAGCCCCCCCAGCCATCATTGGGTTGGGAGCCGGCCGGGGGTCCGAAAAAAAAAAATATGACTTTTTATGGGGGCCTTTAATCTGGACCTTCCAGTCCCGTAACACAAGACGTTAAACCCCGGCGCCATGGCGGCTGGTCGAGACTCAAGAAATTACCCGCGCAGTAGCATCATCGTTCTTCATCATTGTCACACCCCCACCACCCCTTTCCTTAAACCCCTACCAGTACCGCCAAACATCATCACCCCCCCCCACCATTTACCCCTACCCCTTAAAACCATCACCATGAAGCCCTTACCCCCCCAAAAAACCACATCTTCATCCCACCACTATCAATCGCATACTATCACCCCACCCCCACCACCACCACCCCCCCACCCCACCACCACCTTCTCATCTTCATCATCATCATTTTAAACATCTCATCATCAAAACCCGCCACCCTTTCCCCCACCTTTAAACCCCCACCCCCACCACCCCCCACCACCACCCCACCCAATCCCCCACCCTCACCCCCAAAAGGGTTCGCTAGAACTGAACCCAATTTTCAATTTAATTTTGACAAATTGACAATTATGAATGGGCCATTTTAAAATTTCTTTTTTGTTGACCGCAGGTGGGCGAGGCGGGGGGGGGGGAAACTGGTTCTCCCGCACGCTGACGCGTGGGTGACGGGCTTTCGGAAAAAAACGTCACTTCTGGTCCCCCATCTGCAGGAAAGTTTCCGGGGCGATGGCTACCAGCCCCTGACTTTTTACACCGGGCGTGGTGGACGTTTTTTTGTGGCGACGAAAGGTGAAAAAAAGCCCCCATTTAAAAGCAACAAAACAGCAAACCACTTTTACCAACAACGATTTACAATTTGTAAAAACCCCCCGGCCCCCCACGCACAAAAAACACCAAAAAAAACCAAAAGAAAACCCCCCAAACCAAAACCAAAAAAAACAAAAATCGAAAAGGCACCCAAAACTTAGACACAAAATGATGCTGTTTTCATTTAAGTAAATAGTAGCGACAGAGGGGAAAACACTTTTAAAAAGAAAAAAAAACAAACCCCAGAAAACAGTTGTTGCGTTGCGCAGCAGCGCCCGCAGGGGAACAACCCAAAAGTAGAAGTTAAAATTTGGGAGAAATAGTAGTAAATAGTAGTAGTAGTGGTAGTAGGTTTGTAGTTTGTTTGTTGCAGTTTGGTTTTGGGAGTGTAGTAGTGTAGTAGTAGTAGTAGTAGCAATGGTAGGGGTAGTTGTTTGTAGTGTTGCAAACCCGTAATAGTAGTAGTAGTAGTAGTAAATAGTAGTGGTTTGTAGTAGTAGTTGTGGGAGTTTGGGTTTGTAGTAGTAGCAGTGGTTGTAGTTTGTATTTGTAGTAATTGTTTTTAGTGGTTTGTAGTTGTAGTGGAGTAGTGTTGGGAGGCAGTAATAATAGTAAATAGTTGTAGTAGTATTAAACAGTAGTTGTTTGAGTAGTTGTATTTGTTTGTTTGCTTTGGTTGCAGTAGAATTTGGGGTTTTTTAGTAGTTTGTAGTAGCAGTGGGTTTGCCGTATAAATTTAGGGCGTGGTTAGTAAATTGTAGCAGTGGTTTGGGTTTGTTAGTAGTAGTAGTTTGTGTTTGTAGTAGTAGAAAACAGTAAATTTTGTAGTAGTAAACGCAGTAGAGTTATAGGGAGTAGGAGTAGTGTGTAGTGATAGATGAGGTCGAAAATTGTAGTAGTAGTTGTAGTTGTAGTGTAGTGCGTAGTAGTAGTAGTAGTAGTTTGTTTGTAGCAAGAGCAGCAGGGAGCAGCTTAGTTAAATAGTTTGTAGAAATAGAAGTAGTTTTTTAAATAAATAGTAGTAGTAGTAGTAGTAGTAAAAAACAAAAGAAACAGCAGAAATATTTTGTTGGGGCCTAAGGAATTTTTTGGCCCCCCAAAAAAACAGGGCGATTTTGGGAGCATTGAAACCCCAAAAACCCTTTATGATGATTTATGTTTTGATGTTTATGATGATTGTGCAAAGAAGAAGGAGAAGAAGAAAGGAGAGAGAAGAAGGAAAGAAGATGAAGGGGAAAAAAAAAAGGGGGAAAGGGGGAAGAAAAGGAACCTTTAAAGGAAAATTAATTTTAAAAACAAAAAAAAAATAAAAAAAAAAAAAAAAAAAGGTTGCGGGGCAAAGAAGAGAAAAAGAAAAAGGGGAGAATGAAAGAGAAGAAAAGGAAAATTGAGAGGGAGAGGGGGGTAAGAGAGAGGAGAAAAAGGGGAAATGAATTGAAAAGAAATTGGGGGAGAAAGAGGAAAAGGGATGGAAAGAAAAAAAAAAAGGAACAAACAATTGGTGGGAAAAAAGGGGGTAAAAAAACGGGGGAAAAGGGGCGCTGTGGGTTGAGGAACCCGGAACAAAGGAAAAAAGGGGGGTAAAGGGTTTTTTTTTTTGATTTTAGGAAAAAAGAAGAAATAAAAAGTTTTGGAATTTAGAAAAAAATGAAAGGGAAAAGGGGTTTGGGGAAAAAACGGGGGGAGAACAAAAACCTTTAAAAAACCCCTTTCTTTTTGGAAAGTGGGTATTTCCGAGTAAACAAAATGACAAACCAAAATTTAAAAGAAAGGAGAAGGGGGGGCCTTTCGGGTTTTTTAAAATCAGTTAAAAAAAAGGAAAAAGGGGAAAAAAAAAAGGGAGGGAAGGTAAAGGAGGGGGGAAAAAAGGGGCCTAACGCCCCCCCCAAACCCCCCAAAAAAACACCCCCCCCCTACACCAAGGAACCCTTTTCCCACAGGGCGTTTTTTCCCGTCCGAAGGGGAGGGAATTTTTGGGGGGGAAAAATAAAGGAAAAAGGGACCCCGGGGGAAATTAGAGAAAAAAAAGAAAGAAAATAAAAACCCCTTTTAAAAAATGATTTATTTTTTTAATCATAATTTTTTTGGGAAGGGTGGTTTTAATTTTTATTTGGAATTGAGGATCAGGAAAAAAGGTTGAGCCTTAACAGAAACCCCCTTTTAAGGCCCCAAAAATAGGCCTGGGAATTCCCCTCCCCCGTTTTAGACCAAAATGATGGAACCCTTTAACCCCCAACGCAGGCACTTACCCCCCGGGGAAAAATGTTCCGTCTTTTGGGAAAGTTCCCCAAAGTTCAAGAACCCGGGGGTTTTTAAACAGACCAGGGTCCGGGGAGTTTGCGGCCTTGGGCCCGACAATTCCCCGCCCAAAAAAATTTACCCCCTGGAAGGGTAAAAAAATTTTTATCCCAAAGGGCCCCCCTTAAAGCGCCAGGGGGAAAATTTTTTTGGGCCACCGTAATTGGCCCCCGGGGGTAGGTTTGGGGGTTTGGACCAGGATGGGATTTTTTTAACCCTTTTTTCCGGGCTTTTTCCCTTGGTCTCCCAAGGGGAAGGGGGAATTTTTTAAGGAAAAAGGTTGCCCTAAAATCCCAAAACCCTTTTTGGGCCTTGGAACCCCTTTTAACTCGGAAAAACAAAAAGGAAAAAGGCCCCCTAAAAGATTTTAAAAGGGAAACTTGCCCCAAAGACATTTTTAGGAATGCCAAAGGAAGAAAAAGAGGCCCGCCAAAGGGAAACTTTTAAAAGGAAAACATCGGGGGGAAAAAAGGCAGGGCCCCCAAAATTGGGCAATAAAACCCAAGGTTTAGGGCCGAAACCGGGGAAGGGGAATTGGAAAGGGGGGGGCGGGTTTAAAATTTTTTGGGGGTGCCCCAGGTCCGGGGGGGGATACGGGGCTGTAGAAAATAAACTTTGCAAACCAAACCCACTGGGGTTTTTTTACTCCGGCAATGGCAATTGGGCAACCTTTTTTTGGGAAACAGGGGAAGCAGTTTTTTTGGGGGGGGGGGGGGGGGGGGGGCAGTTTGGAAGGGGTGGAAGGGGGGGGCCCGGCCCAATGAAATAAAATGAAAGGTGCCCAAAGGGGGTGCAAAAATTTGGTGGGCCTTCCCAAAAGATTTTTTTTAAATGGAGGGCGAAAAATTCCAAAAAATTGAAAGGTTTTGGGTGTGGGGAGGGGGGTGGGGTTTTGGGGGGTTGGATGGGGTGAATGGGGGGGGGGTGGGGGAATTGGGTGTGGTTTTTTGGGTGTGAGGGGGGTGGTTGTGTGTTGTTTTTTTTAAAAATGTGGTTATTATGGTGGGTTTTGGGGAGTGTTGGAAAGTTTTAAGTTTTGTGTTGGGTTTTGGGGGGGGGGGGGGGGGGGGGGGTTTTGGAAAGGGGTGGAGGGGGTGGGGGGGGGTTTTGAGGGTGTGGGAAAAAAGGGAGTGTGGTTGATAGTGGGTTGGTGGGTGGCTTCAAATTTTTTTTTCGCCGAAAGGTTTTTATATTGGGGGGGAAAATGTGTGGGGTGTGTTTTTTTGGTTGTTAGGGGGCGTTTTCTTAAATATTTTGGAAAATTTGTGTGTTTGGGGGTTGTGTGTGTTGGGGGTGTGTGTGTGTGTAGTTTGTGTGTGTTTTTTTTTGTGATTTTGTGGGTGTGGTGTGTGTGTGTGTTGAGTTGTGTGTGTGTGTGGTTTAAGTTTTGTTTTAAAATGTTTGGAAAATGTTGTGTGTGTGTTTAATTTTATTGTTAATTTATTTTTTTTTTTTATTTTCTTTTTTTTTTTTTTGTGTGTGGGGTGGGGTGTGGTTGGTTGTTGTTATTGGTGTTTAATTTGGGGTTTTTTTAGGGGTTGGTTTTTGGTTTCTTCAATTTTTTCCCCCCCCTTTAAAAAAACCCCCAAAAAATTTTGGGGTTTTGTTTTTAAACCAGTTTCCGGGATTGGGAAGGTTTTGGGGGGCGAGGGGGGGGGGGTGGGTTGGGAGGAACTTTCTTTTTGGGGTTAGGGGGTTTGGCTTCAATTTTGTCTTTGGTTTTGGGAAAGGGGTTTTTGGGGGGTTTTTATTTAAAAGGGTTATAGAAATTTTTCAAAAAAAATTAAATTTAAAATTTTTAAGGGGGGGGGGCCCAAACCGGCTTTTTGGGGAATTTTTTTAAAAGGCCTTTTTTAAAAAAAAAATTTAATTTTGTATTTTAAAAAATTTTTAGAAAATTTCGGGGTTTTTGGGGGTTTAATTCCTTTTTTTTTTCATTCCCCCGGGTTTTCCAAATTTTGTTTAATTTTGAATGGGGTGGAATTTTTTTTAAACTTCGTTTTTTTTTTGGCATTTTTTTTGAGAAAAAGGGTTTTAAATTTTTCAAAATTTTTGATTCTTTGATTGTGTTGTTTATTTTTGGGATCTATTTTTTTCATAAAATTCATTATTATTTTTTTAAATTATTTTTTTATTTTATTATTTTTTGTGATTTCCAAAAAAAAGGGGCCGTTTATTTAAACTGAACAGGACTTTTTTCCCCTTTATTAAAACCTATTTGGGGGCCCTTTTTTCTACGAAGGGAGAGCACCCATTTTAAAATGCCCCTTTTAAAACTTTAAAGAGTAGGGATCCCATGCACAAGTTTTGTGCCTACCAGCGTCAGGAAAACCCCCTCATAGGGTAAAAAACTCCAATAGAAATTGACGAGGCGGTTATGACACAGACAGGGAAAAGCAGACCACAGACAGAAAAGCAGACACACCGACCCCACAAACAGACAGACAGACAGGGCAGACAGACAAAAATATTCGATCGGGAAAATCATTTTCAAACTGAATTATTTTACCGAAAATTTTTTTCAGAAAATTACGTTTTGATTTTTTTTCCTAATTTGCCCCAAAATTAGAAAAAACCCCCCTTTTTTTTTATCTCTCCACAACAGTTAAAAAAACCAGCAGTACAAAGGGTTATTTAAACTTTAAATTTTTGCTTCGTGTTTCGCACGCACGCGCGCCCCCACACACATACAGATGCGGGGCGTGAACACTCACACGCTTTCGCACGCACAACACTCACAACCCCCCCACACCTTTCACGCTTTTCCCCCCCGTCATCCCTCCTTTCCCGCCAAACTCAAAGCATTTAATCAGTTATTTGTGAAACGAGTTTTGCAGAATTTAAAAAAAACAACAAAAAAACACTGCTTGGGGAAAAAGCCAGTAACAAACCTTTTGGGGGGGGGGATTGTCTGGTTGGTTTTGAGCGTTGCGCATTGCGCTCGTTTTATCTCTGACCCCGGTTCGAATCCTTTCAAGGGGGCATTTTTTTTTCCCGGAGTTAAAATCAGGGGCCCATTCCCCTCCCCCATAAAGTTTCCTTCGGATGAGGGCTGTAAAACCCAGGCCCCCTGTGGGAAACCCGCAGAACATCTTTTGCCCCACGTTTAAAAACCCGTTCCCCCATTTTTGTAAGAGCAGGGGCCCTTTTTGTGTGGTGGGAAGGATTGACACAAATTTTCACAACTGTATTTCCACAGGAAAATGGATTTTAAAAAAAAAAAGCAAAGCAATTAAATGGTTTTTCCATTTTTGGAAAAGGTTTTAAAAATAAAAGGTTTAAAGGGTGTCCCCTAACCAAAGGTCGTAAAGGGGGCGGGGCGTAAGAGGGCCTCCTTTTTTCTTTTGGGCCAGCTTTTTGGGCGGGTTTGGCCCCCCATCTCCTCTCCCCCCCCTGCTTTACCTTCCCCGACCCCATGGGAAATTTAAAAACCTAAAATAAATAAATGAAAAAATAAATAAATAAATTTAATTAAAAAAATGAATAGATCCCAAATGGTTGTTTTTTTTTTAGATTCAGGGGTCCTGCGGACAGTGCCCGGCCCGGAAAGGGGCCCATGGACCGCTGAGGGCCCCAGATACGGAGAGGGGGGAAAGTCGGGCCCCTTTTGGGTTCTCATGGGCAACCCCCCCAGCTGGCCAAAAAGTTGAGGTTCGTGGATACAGGGGCAGCAAGCCTTTATTTGGGCCGCTTTTGTCACGTGATACAAAGACACACGGCCCCGTATTGGGCCACTGTGGCAAGTGATAAATACACACGGCCCCTATTGGGCCACGTGTTTTTGTGGGGCACCAGTGAGTACGCTGTACCCGGGTGGGTGATGTGTCCATTTTTTATTTTATCAAATTTTTTTTTCTTCTTTTTTGTTGTTGCTTTTTCTTTCTTTTTTTTCCCCCTTTTTGCCCGTTTTTTTTTGGGGAAAGGAGGGGGGGGGGGGGGGGGAGGGTAAATTTTTTTAAATTGTCGTTTTATCTCTTTATTTAATTTTGTCCTTTCCCCTTTCTTCCTGGGTTTTCCCTTTTATACCTGTTTCTTTTCCGGGCAATTTTCCTTTTTTTTTTCTTCTTTTTTATTTTTCCCCTTTTTTTTTTCTCCCGTTCTGTTTTTGTTGTTTATATCTGTATAAAAAATTTTAGTCTTTTTTTGTCTATCTATTGTGGCTTTCCCTTTTTTCATTTGTGTTCGTCTTTTTTGGATTTATTTTGTTTTTGGTTTTCATTTTGTCTCTGGGCCCTGTCTGTTGTCTCTGTCTTTTCTGGTTTTCTGTCTTCTCTCTCTCTTTGCTTTTCTTTTTAAAAAACAAGTTGTGTTGCTGTAGTAGGGTTTCCCCTTGTTTTATTTATAGTCCCTAATCAGGAGGAAGAAAAAAGAGGCCCGGGCCCGGGAAAAGCTGGGAGGATAAAAATCAGCGAAAAAGGAAGGCCTTAAAAACTCAACAAAACCCTGAGGAAAGGGCAGAACAGAGAGAGGGGAAAGGAGGGAACTGGTTGGTTTAGTCTTTGGGGGGTGCCCCCCGGTCGTCCCCCACTACGGAAAGATAGTAGATAGATTTGGGTTTAGGGAAGGGCCCCAAGGGAAAAAAACCTCCTATGTTATTCTGTTACCCTTTTAAAAATAAAGATTCATTCATTTTAAAGATTCATTTATTCATTCATTTATTCATTCATTCATTCACTCGCTCTCTCTCTCTCTCTCTCTCTCTCTCTCTCTCTCTCTCTCTCTCTCTCTCTCTCTATCTATCTATCTATCTATCTATCCCTCTATCTATCTATCTATCTATCTATCTGTCTGTCTATCTATCTATCTATCTATCTACCCATCTATCTATCTATCTATCTATCTGTCTCTCTCTCTCTATCTATCTATCCATCCATCTATCTATCTATCTATCTATCTATCTATCTATCTATCTATCTATCTATCTATCTATCTATCTATCTATCTATCTATCTATCTATCTATCTATCTATCTATCCCTCTATCTATCTATCTATCTATCTCTCTCTCTCTCTATCTATCTATCCCTCTATCTATCTATCTATCTCTTATCTATTCATCTATCTATCTATCTATTTATCTATCTCTCTCTCTATCTATCTATCCCTCTATCTATCTATCTATCTATCTCTCTCTCTCTCTCTCTATCATCTATCTATCTATCTATCTATCTATCTATCTATCTATCCATCCATCCATCCATCCATCCATCCATCCATCCATCCACCTATCTATCTATCTATCTATCTATCTATCTATCTATCTATCTATCTATCTATCTATCTATCTATCTATCTATCTATCTACCTACCTATCTATCTATCTATTTATCTATTTCTTTATCTATCATCTTCAACTATTACCCCTCTATCTATCTATCTAATCACTCCATTCCATCCATCCATTCCATCCATTGTATCTATCTATCTATCTATTATCTATTCTCTCTCTTCTATCTATCTCTCTCTCTCTCCTCTATTATCTATCCAATATTCTATCTAATAATCTATCAATCATCCCTTATCTATCTATCTATCATCCTTATCCCTTATCTATATTATATCATTAGCCTCTATCTATCTATATCGGTCTATTAATCTTCTATCTATCTATCTATCTATTATCTTATCTTCTCTCTCTTATTTTATCTACCTATCTATCTATCTCTCTCCTATCTATTATTTCTATTATATATTATCTATCTATCTATTACTATCTATTTATCTTTTCTTCTATTTATCTATTCGTCTATCTAATACTATGTCAAATTATCTTATCTATATCCCCTCTATCTATTCATCTTCTCTATTATCTATTACTATTATCTTTATCTATCTATCTTATCTATTATTATTAATCTATTATTATCTATCTAACTATCTATCTAACTATCTATATATCTTATATCTATATATATTCTCTCTATCTATTATCTATCTATCCCTCATCTATTATCTCTATCTTTTAATCTATTACCTCTATCTATTATTACCTATCTATTATCTATTTTTATATTATCCATTATTATCTATCCATCTATCTTCTAAACACGGTACACTGTTTTCTCTAACTCTATCATCTATCTATCTCTATAACACGGTACACTGTTTTCTCTACCCTATACATCTATCTCTATAACACGGAACACTTTTTTCCCTTAACCTCTATCCATCTACTCTCTAACAGGGTACATGTTTTCCTTTTAACTTTATCCATCTCCCTCTCTAACACGGTACACTGTTTTCCTCTACTTATCATTATCTCTATAAAACGGTAAAATGTTTTCTCTAAACTTATCCATCTATCTCATAACACGGTACACTGTTTCCTTACACCTATCCATTATTCTTAACACGGTACAGTTTTCCTCACACCTCTACCCTCTATCTCTTAACACGGTACACGTTTTCCTCTACACCTAGGAGGTGGCCATATGCCCAATTACCCATGCCCTGGTGGGTAAAAAGAAAGACCTCGGACCCGGGACCGAAAAGGTCACCTCCCAGGTCAAGGTCAAGGTAAAGGGCCCAAAGTTGTGACCTTCAGGAAGCAAGCGGTGGCGAACAGAATCAAGGCAAGGTGTACCTGGGTGGAGCCAAGGACGGCACTAACTGCAGAAAGGTGTAGGGGCTCTTGAGAAGGCCCCCACGCACGGGACCTACAATTTCCTGTTGAGAGAATGAGTGTGAAGGCAGGGAGGGAGGGGGGAGGGGAGGAAAGGAGGGGGGGGAGGAAGGAGGGAGTGAGGGAGGCCAGGAGGGAGGGAGGGAGGAAGGGGGAGGAAGGGAGGGAGGGAGGGAGGGATCAGGGAGGGAGGGAGGGAGGGAGGGGGGGGGAAGGGAGGGAGGGAGGGAGGAAAGGAGGGAGGGAGGAAGGGGGGAGGGAGGGAGGGAGGAAAGGGGGAGGGGAGGGGGGAAAAGGAGGGGGGGGGGAGGCGGGAGGGAGGCAGGGAGGGAGGGAGGGAGGCAGGGAGGGAGGGAGGGAGGGAGGCAAGGAGGGAGGCAGGGAGGGAGGAAGGAGGGAGGGAGGAAGGAGGGAGGCAGGGAGGGAGGGAGGGAGGCAGGGAGGGAGGGAGGGAGGGAGAGAGGGAGGGGGCAGGAAGGAAGGAAGGGAGGGAGGGAGGGAGGGAGGGAGGAAGGGAGGCAAGGAGGGAGGGAGGGAGGGAGGGAGGAGGGAGGCGGGGAGGGAGGGAGGGAGGGAGGGAGGGAGGGAGGGAGGGAGGAAGGGAGGCAGGGGGGAAAGG
This sequence comes from Rapana venosa, assembly GCA_028751875.1. Taxonomy (NCBI): domain Eukaryota; kingdom Metazoa; phylum Mollusca; class Gastropoda; order Neogastropoda; family Muricidae; genus Rapana; species Rapana venosa. Next base: position 2,024,519 of record CM054157.1, read on the forward strand.
GGGAGGGAGGCGGGGAGGGAGGGAGGGAGGGAGGGAGGCCAAGACAGTGAAGGTAAAGGTGTGCAATGGGGATGAGAGTGTGTATATGGATGGATGCCTTTGTGAATTTACGAGAAGGGGGGTGGGGGGGGGGGGGGGGGGGCAGACGAAGGAAGCTAAAGAAAGTTGTGAGTGGAAAGGGTGGGAGTGACTCTGTGTGTGTGTGTTGTGTATATGTTGTGTGTGTGTGTTTTGTGAGTGTGTGTGTGTGTGAGTGTGTGTGTGTGTGCGCGCGGCGCGGTGCGCGTGTGCATGACTTAAAACCTATATAATCTCTGTGGTTAACAACCGTGTTATTGTTCATAGTTGGCATCTATCATAATTGCTGGAGTTGTTTTGCTTTATTTTGTGTTATTTGTCCTTATTTATCATCAGTTCAGTATATTGTTACGCTTGGTAATGACTGGAGAGTGATGGGCTCAGCAAGGTTTGACTTGCCTAAGAGACAGGACATGAACAGTTAAGAGGACTGCATAACAGACAGGACATGGCCAGTTAAGAGGACTGCATAACAGACAGGACATGGCCAGTTAAGAGGACTGCATAACAGACAGGACATGGCCAGTTAAGAGAACTGCATAACAGACAGGACAGGAACAGTTAAGAGGACTGCATAACAGACAGGACAGGGACAGTTAAGAGGACTGTATAACAGACAGGACAGGAACAGTTAAGAGGACTGCATAACAGACAGGACAGGGACAGTTAAGAGGACTGTATAACAGACAGGACAGGAACAGTTAAGAGGACTGCATAACAGACAGGACATGGCCAGTTAAGAGGACTGCATAACAGACAGGACCAGTTAAGAGGACTGCATAACAGACATGAACAGTTAAGAGGACTGCATAACAGACAGGACGGGGACAGTTAAGAGGACTGCATAACAGACAGGGCAGGGACAGTTAAGAGGACTGCATAACAGACATGGCCAGTTAAGAGAACTGCATAACAGACAGGTCATGAACAGTTAAGAGGACTGCATAACAGACGGCAGGGACAGTTAAGAGGACTGCATAACAGACAGGGCAGGGACAGTTAAGAGGACTGCATAACAGACAGGACAGGAACAGTTAAGAGGACTGCATAACAGACAGGAACAGTTAAGAGGACTGCATAACAGACAGGGACAGTTAAGAGGACTGCATAACAGACAGGACAGGGACAGTTAAGAGGACTGCATAACAGACAGGGACAGTTAAGAGGACTGCATAACAGACAGGGACAGTTAAGAGGACTGCATAACAGACAGGGACAGTTAAGAGGACTGCATAACAGACAGGAACAGTTAAGAGGACTGCATAACAGACAGGGACAGTTAAGAGGACTGCATAACAGACAGGACATGGCCAGTTAAGAGGACTGCATAACAGACAGATTAGGAACAGTTAAGAGGACTGCATAACAGACAGGACATGGCCAGTTAAGAGGACTGCATAACAGACAGGGCAGGGACAGTTAAGAGGTCTGCATAACAGATATGGACAGTTAAGAGGACTGCATAACAGACATGGACAGTTAAGAGGACTGCATAACAGACATGGCCAGTTAAGAGGACTGCATAACAGACAGGGCAGGGACAGCTCAGGGCAGTGCTCCAACGACAGCTCAGGGCGCTCTGGAGAGAAGGGAAGGGAAGGGGACTGTGTGTGAGTCAGCTGTCTGCAGGTGACAAGCTTTGCCAGGTGTTGCTGACCTTACTGTGCATAACGTTACATTATCATTGTCGTTTTTGTGATTACGTTTGTGTGAAATTTTGTGATTGTTTATTTTTCTTACATATAATACAATGTATTAAATTACATGCTTTCAAATTTTGCGAATGTGTTGATGTGAAGTTTATTGTTTATTGTGTTTATTTATTTTGTTACATTGCATGACATTGTGTGTTTTCATTTATCTGACTTGGTTGGGTTTGTCGATGCACATGTGTAGACTAGATTCTTGTCTGTTCTTCAATTTTTTTAATATATTTGTTTATTCCTTCTTTTGATTTATTCCATTCAGTTCATAACTTCCAAGAAAGAGAAAGAAGTAGACGTTATTCATTTGCTGGCATATTCAGAAGTGTAGTTATTCATTTACCGCTTTTGTTCCATTTTCGAGAAACAGAGACAACAGCCAGCAGTGGTTAGCTGCCGCCTTGATGGGCGAAAGACAGAGCGAGGGATGATTTCATGGATGTTCCCTCCTCAGCCACAGCTGTGAGGGTCACCAGTGGCGAGGTGTGCCTGTGACACCGGTTTGAGCCACCGTTAATGCAGCCGCATCCCGACTTCGGGGATTCCAAACACGATACCAGTGTGCAATCATGCTTTTAATATCATTTTTCCTTTTTGTCTTACCGGCACGAATGACCTACTCTTCCGAAAGGCAGAACGGGATTTAACGTGTGCGCAAGATGCTCTGCGTGGGTTTGCACACAAGGCCTAGGTTTACCGTCTCTTCCACAGGACTTAGTTGATGGTTGACAACGGCTTGATGAATGTTTGTGGTGGTTTATGGTCGTGTCTGTGTTGGTTTATCTATTTATAGGCTGTACAAGTGCAGACGCTTTTTTGTAGATCGTTTTGCTTGGCTGCTTGATTTAGCTTATTCATTTTATTCCGTTGTTGAATTGGTAGTTGTTCGGTTTGTTTTTGGTTCTTTTCATTGTTTGTTTGCTGTCTTTTAAATCTGTTCTTATCTTGGGGGATATTGTATCTCCTGGTTTCTTCATTGTTTGTTTATGTATTTTAATGTGGTGGGGGACTTCTTGTTTGTGTACGTCATCAGGGGCAGCTGCACGTCCTCAATCGTCTGGCTTTATGTCTTCTTCTTCTCCTCCTCCTCTTCTTTCTTTCTCTTCTCTCCCCCCCTCCCCCTCCTCACTCCCTCCTCCTCCTCCTCCTCCTCTATACTACTACTTCTTCTTCTCTTCTTCTTCCTTCCTCTCCTCCTTTCTTCTTCTTCTTCTTCTTCTTCTTCTTTTTCTTTACTACTACTACAACTCTCCTCCCCCTTCTCCTTCAACACACTGATGCCGATAAAGCCAGGCTTGTTATAATGCATTCACAGAACCAGCATACCACAGGGAGATATACATTTTAGGCTGCCATAGGCCCACTTTTCAAGACAGGTCTTGCGCTGCTGTCAGGTATGCTCAGAGGTGCCTAATCTGATCCAGCATAGCGGGATCCCATGCCATATCCAGACAGTGACCGAGACTGGTGCTGCAGTGCAGACATCATCAGCAAGTTCGTTATGAAGCCAGACTTCAGACTGGTGACTTTGACAGTCACCTCCACTCCAATCCTGTTGTTTAGAGACCGGCCGACCACAGAGGCCATATCAGGGCTGTCACCTCGCCAAATTTTAAATCTCAGGATTAAAAAATGTGCAACTGTATACAGATTAAAACAGGGTATAAAACCAACTCTACTGTCGTTCCTTGTATCAACGCCCTGGTCAACCATAAGGGTCAACCCAGGACGGGCACCGCGTTGTGGGGAAAACCACATCCACCACGCATAAAAGTCAATTGGATAAGCCAGAGATAGTCGCCTTTTCATATCGACAGTAACAGTTTAGTTGTGAAGCGATACTTCAGACTGATGCCTGAAGTAATCATCACCTTTCAGCATTCTAACATGGCAATGTCCCTACTTGGCAGCTATACAAGGCCGCACTCCACCTTTAGCCTCCAGGTGAGCTAGTGTCTTGTGTAGACAGGTGTAGAGAAGAGTGGAAGGGATGAGGACAGTGAATTAACGCCCTGTGTGACCGTGTTGGGGCAGGAGAAAGCAGAATGATGCCAGGTAGTCGTGAGAAAGGTTGGAAAAGGTCATCACCTGATGTGGTGTGGTGTGGTGGGATGTGGTGTGGTGTGGTGGGATGTGGTGTGGTGTGGTGGGATGTGGTGTGGTGTGGTGTGGTGGGATGTGGTGTGGTGAGTGTGGTGGGATGTGGTGTGGTGGGATGTGGTGTGGTGTGGTGGGATGTGGTGTTGGTGTGGTGGGATGTGGTGTGGTTTGTGTTTTGGTGGGATGTGGTTGTGGTTTTGGTGTGGTGGGTGTGGTGGGATGTGGGTGTGGTGGGTGTGGTTGGTGGGATGTGGTTTTGGGAGATGTGGTGTAGTGTGGTGGGATGAATGTGGTGTGGTGTTTGGTGTGGTGGGATGTGGTTTTGGTGAGATGTGGTGTGGGTGAGATGTGGTGTGGTGGGATGTGGTGTGGTGGGATGTAATGTGGTGTGGTGGTTGTGGTGAGATGTGGTGTGGTGGGATGTGGTGTGGTGGGGATGTTGTGTAGCGTGGTGGGATGTAATGTGGGTGTGGTGGGATGTGGTGTGGGTGTTGTTGTGGTGGGATGTGGTGTGGGTATGGTGTGGTGAGCTTGGTGTGGGGTGTGGTGTGGTGAGCTATGGTGTGGGTGTGGTGTGGGGGGATGTGTGGGTGTGGTGTGGGGTTTCGTGGTATGGAATGGTATAGTATGGCTTGGCATGGTATGGCGTGGTATGGTATGGCATAGTATGATAATTATGACATGGTATGGTGTTGTGTGATGTATTGTTGTATTGTTTGGTATGGTGTGATATATGATATGGTGAGCTGTGATATGATATAATATATGATGTGATCTGATATGATGTGATAATTATGATGATATGGTATGATGCAGGGCGATGTGGTATGGTACGGTCTGGTCTGGTCTGGTCTGGTATGGTATGGCATGGTGTGGTGTGGTGTGGTGTGGTATGGTATGGATGGTGTGGTGTGGTGTGGTATGGTTGGCATGGTGTGGTGTGGTATGGATGGGGTGGTATGGTATGGTTATGGTTTTGGTGTGGTGTGTGGTGTGGTATGGTTTTGGTGTGGGTATGGTGTGGTATGGTGTGGTTGGTATGGTGTGGTGTGGTGTGGTATGGTATTTGGGGTGGTATGGTATGGTATGGTATGGCATGGTGTGGGGTGGTATGGTATGTGTGGTATGGTATGTGTGGTTTGGTGTGGTATGGTATGGTGTGGTGTGGTGTGTATGGTATGGTGTGGTGTGGTGTGGTATGGTATGGTGTGGTATGGTGGTGTGGTATGATATGGTGTGGTGTGGTTGGTATTGTGTGGTATGGTATGGTGTGGTGTGGTGTGGTGTTGGTATGGTATGGTGTGGTGTGGTGTGGGTGGTTGTATGGTACGGTATGATATGCTGTGAATAGTGTGGTGTCGTATGGTATGGTGTGTGTGGTGTGGTTGTGGTATGGTTTTGGTGTGTGTGGTGTGGTGTGGGGGTTTTGGTTATGGTACGGTATGGTATGCTGTGACATAGTGTGAGGTCGTATGGTATGCTAGAGTACCGTTTGGTGTAGCATAATTTGGTGTAATTTGGTGTAGTACGGTCGGTGATGAGTGATGTGATGTGGTGCAGTATCATCAGTATACAGCAATGTGTTGTGTGATGTGGTACATTTTTCTGGATTGTAAAACATGTGTCATTAGATTTTTATAACTGTTGTTTATCTTTTGTTGTGCCGAGTAAGTCCACACGACTTTTAGGACAATGAATATTCTGAATCTGAATCTGGTATAGTATAATTTGGTATAAAATAAATGTTGGTGTGATGTGGTACAGTAAGATTGTGTATAGAGTAATGTGTGGTGTGATGTGGTATAGTATGAGTTAGAATAGAGTAATGTGTGGTGTGATGTGGTACAGTATGATTTGGTATAGAGCAATGTGTTGTGTGATGTGGTATAGTATGAGTTAGAATAGAGTAATGTGTGGTGTGATGTGGCTTAGTATGATTAGTAAAGAGTAGTGTGTGATGTATGGTGTTGTGTTTTTATGATGTAATATAATGTGGTTTGATATGAAAGAATGTGGGGGTGTGATGTGATATAGTAGAAATTTTGTTAGAGTGATGTGTGGTGTGATGTGGTGTAATATGATTTGGGGAAAAAAGTACTGTGTAGTGTTATATTGTTTTGCATGATTTAATATAGAATAATGTGTGGGGTGATGTGTTGGTATTGAAATGGTGTGTTATGGGATGTGGTTTTAGCATGTTTTAGTATAGAGCGATGTGTGGTGTATGGTGCGGTGTTGTGTGGTGTGATGTGGTGAGGTGTGTTTATGATATTGTCTTGTACAAAGTGATGTTACCTTTGTTGAAGAAAAACAAACATGGCCGGTTTATTTTTCTTCTGTTGAAAATGATGCTCTGTGTTGTAGACAAAGATCTTCCAAAAGAACCAAAAAAAGAATTCCATGTAGTGTGTGTGTGTGTGTGTGTGTGTGTGTGTGTGTGTGTGTGTGTTGTGTGGTGTGTGTGGTGTGTCTTTGTGTCTGTGTGTGTATGTGTGTCTGTGTCTGTGTGTGTGTGTGTGTGTCTGTGTGTGTTGTGTGTGGTGAGATGCCTATTTATCAAATCATAATCGTCATCATCATATCTATCCGGTTTCACTAACATGTGTGCATGCTTCCCCTGTTTTTGTCTATGCGTGTGCAAAAAATACACAAAAAAAATAAAAATGCATGTATAAAACGCAAGGCTTAGGTGCAGTTCACAGACAGACAGACAGACAGAAACACACACACACACAGACAGACACCACACAACACAACACACAGATTTTTTTAAAGTCAGCTGTATTTCAAACAAACATGTATATCCATAAACATCTATTTTTCAATCCTGTTTTACAAGGTCGTTCAAAACATTTGGGTTTCAAATGTCAGTATCGAGCTTCCATAGTGCCATGATTCCCTAGTGCCCACTGCCTCCATATTGACAAGGATTCCACACTGACCATGCTTCCATATGCCATGACTTCCATAGTGACCACTGACTTCCATAGTGGCCCCTGACTTCCCCACTGACCACTGGCTTCCAACCCCTGACTTCCCCTAGTGCCCCTGACTTCCAAAGTGACCACCGACTTCCAATGACCATGACTTCCATAGTGACCACTGACTTCCACCTGACCACTGATTCATGTGCCATGATCCACTGACCCCTGACTTCCATAGTGACACCGACTTCATAGTGACCATGACTTCCATGTGACCATGACTTCCACATGACCACTGACTTCCACACTGACACTGACTTCCATAGTGACCACTGACTTCCATAGTGACCACTGACTTCCATAGTGACCATGATTCCCTAGTGACCACTGACTTCCACATGACATGACTTCCATAGTGGGCCTGACTTCATAGTGACCACTGGGCTTCCATAGTGACCATTTACTTCCTAGTGACCCCTGACTTCCATAGTGACCACTGACTTCCCCATGACAGACTTCATTGACCACTGACTTCCATAGTGGGCCACTGACTTCCATAGGACCACTGACTCAAGTGACATTTACTTCCCTAGTGCCACTGACTTCCATAGTGACACTGACTTCCATGTGACCCTTTACTTCCACATGACCATGGATTCCATAGTGACCATGACTTCCACACTGACATGACTTCCACATGCCATGACCCTTCCCATAGTGACCACTGACTTCCATAGTGACCACTGACTTCCATAGTGACCACTGACTTCATAGTGGCCACTGACTTCCAACTGACCCCTGACTTCCATAGTGACCACTGGGCTTCCATTGGGCCCCTGACTTCCTAGTGACCACTGATTCCACATGACCACTGACTTCCATAGTGACCACTGACTTCCATAGTGACCCTGACTTCCCTAGTGAGCACTGACTTCCATAGTGGGCCACTGACTTCCATAGTGCCATGACTTCCATAGTGACCACTGACTTCCATAGTGACCACTGACTTCCCTAGTGACCACTGACTTCCATAGTGACACTGACTTCCATAGGACCATGATTCCATAGTGACCACTGATTCCACATGACCACTGACTTTCCCTAGTGACCCCTGACTTCCATAGTGGACCACTGACTTCCCTTGTGACCACTGATTCCATAGTGACCACTGACTTCCACATGACCCCTGATTCCATAGTGACCACTGACTTCCATAGTGACATGATTCCATTTTGTGACCATTGACTTCCATAGTGACCACTGACTTCCCACTGACCATGACTTCCATAGGACCACTGACTTCCACATGACCCCTGACTTCCATAGTGACCATGACTTCCATGTGACCCCTGACTTCCATAGTGACCACTGACTTCATAGTGGCCACTGACTTCCCCATGACCACTGGGCTTCCATAGTGACCCCTGACTTCATAGTGACCACTGACTTCCGTGACACTGACTTCCACTGACAGGGCTTCCATAGTGACCACTGACTTCCACACTGCCATGACTCCATAGTGACCACTGACTTCCTAGTGCCACTGACTTCCATGTGGGCCATGACTTCCATAGTGGGCCACTGACTCCATAGTGACCAATGACTTCAAAAGTGACCCCTGACTTCCACAGTGACCACTGACTTCCATAGTGACCATGACTTCCATAGTGACCATGACTTCCATAGTGACACTGACTTCCACACTGACCACTGCTTCCATAGTGACCACTGACTTCCATAGGACCCCCTGACTTCCATAGTGACCATTGACTTCCATAGTGGCCACTGACTTCCTAGTGACCACTGACTTCCAATAGTGACCACTGACTTCCAAAGTGACCACTGACCAGTGACCACGCATCATGCTGCTCCGTGCTGTGGCATAGCTTTAGGCCCTTATCAAAACTGGCCCGGCCGAAAGCTTTCGTCAGTTGTTAGTTAGGCCAAGTTGCCATTGCTGCCCTACTGTTTTATTATCCTTTGACGTGTTATGTTGACAGATTCATCGTGAAAGCTTTAGCTAACGATTGGGATTCTTCATTATAAAGGAGAAAAAAAACCTCCACAGGCGGAGTATGACCACCTCCCGTGGTGAGGTATTATAAAAGCCATATAAGTCCATTATGGTGCACTTACGTCACACAACCACCAAAACCCAAAAATGGGGCAAACAACAAACAACAAACAAAACAATAGAAATACAATGCTGATTAACCAGTGGTAGGTAGGATAGCACAAATACACGATTCATTTCGTATCTTCGGTCCAGTGCCTGGGCTTTTTACGTTCTTGATTAAACCATTGCGTGGGGGCAACAGCAAAGTGAGGGCTGTATGACCAGTGGCTTTCCACTCATGGAATTCACTTTGTAGCTAGTCTTAGTGATCGACTTGGATCTCTTTATAGGGAAAAAGGGTTGGCTTGCACAGTCCTTAGTGCTGCAGCCTGGGGTGGTTGGTTGGAGAACATCTCCAACGCTGATGTCTTATGCCATGGGGCAAGCATCTCACTTTAAAAATTTCTGCCTATTTCGAAATAACAGCGCCTCCCTTTTGCTTTGGTGTCATCTCGAACTCGACGGACAAAATAAAAGCAGTATCGCAAACAGTGATTTCTACCAAAAAATGACAACAAAAATTCATGGGTATTTAAAAAACAATGGACCCAAACTTTGGAATAGTTTAAAGTGAAACTAAGATATAGAATGTTACCCAAATTATCAGGGCTTACGTAAAGTGATGGTGACTAGGGTACAATTTATTTAATTGTTTTTTTTATTTCCCGGATATAATGGAACAAGCATTCAGTGCCTTTCTTTTTTTACATCCGTCCACTTGTGCATGCGTTTTGTCGTTTTGTTTTCCGTCCCTGGCATACATGGCCCATAATCTGAAAGGGGAACAGGTTTATTGGAAGTATTATAATTATAATGGCTGCATGTGGCGGCTAGGGAGGAGCTTTGATTTGTTTTTTGCAAGATAGGCTGTATAAATTCCTGAATGATATTATGGTATAGTATTAATATGATATCATAATTCATGATATATTATTATTTTAACGTGTGCGCAATATGTTCGCATGCGTTGGTCACAGGAGCTGGTTGATCGGGCTCACCGCCTTTCATGGGCAGGGTGGCAGTGTGTTAACTGCAGGACACTCTCCCTTTAAAAGGGTGGCTGCAACCAGGGTGACCACCAAACTCGTGAACAGTTGGTCGTGGTTCATCTCTCTGAACCGGTCCTATCCAATCAATGGGGTTCAGTGGTGGTCTGGTGCTAGTCTTCTAACGAGACGATACACGAGATCCGGTGCACTGCATTCAGCGCATGTAAAGAACCTTGAAGTAGGCAAAGTGTCTGTGAGAAAGTCGCAGGAAAAAGCCCTTAGGGAAGGTGATGCAGTGGAGACCAAAAAAAAAGCAGAGAGGAGGTCAGCCTGAATGACCAAGGGTGCTATCTTTTGTGTGCCGAGTAAGTCCAACGACTTTTAGACAATGAATTCTGAATCTGAATCTGGTATAGTATAATTTGGTATAAATAAATGTTGGTGTGATGTGGTACAGTAGATTGTGTATAGAGTATGTGTGGTGTGATGTGGTATAGTATGAGTTAGAATAGAGTAATGTGTGTGTGATGTGGTACAGTATGATTTGGTATAGAGCAATGTGTTGTGTGATGTGGTATAGTAGATTGGAATAGAGTAAGTGTGGTGTGATGTGGCTTTAGTATGATTAGTATAGAGTAGTGTGTGATGTATGGTAGTTGTGTTGTATGATGTAATATAATGTGGTATTGATATGAAAGAATGTGTGGTGTGATGTGATATAGTAAGATTGTGTATAGAGTAATGTGTGGTGTGATGTGTTAGATATGATTTGAATAAAGTAACTGTGTAGTGTTATATTGTATGCATGATTTAATATAGAATAATGTGTGGTGTGAGTGTTTGGTATAGAAATGGTGTGTTATGGGATGTGGTATAGCATGTTTTAGTATAGAGCGATGTTGTGTGTGTATGGTGCGAGTGTTGTGTGGTGTGATGTGGTTGAGATGATGTTTATGAATTGTCTATGTACAAAGTGATTTAGCTTTGTTGAAGAAAAAAACATGGCCGGTTATTTTTCTTCTGTTGAAAATGATGCTCTGTGTTGTAGACAAAGATCTTCCAAAAAACCAAATAAAGAATTCATGTATGTGTGTGTGTGTGTGTGTGTGTGTGTGTGTGATGGTGTGTGTGTGTGTGTAGTGTGTTGTATGTGTCTGGTGTGTGTGTTGTGTCTGTAGTTGTGTGTGTGTCTGTGTGGATGTGTGTTGTGAATGCCTATTTATCAAATCTAATCGTTCAATCATATCTATACGTTGACAATAACATGTGCTATGCTCCCGTGTTTTAGTCTATGCGTGTGCAAAGAATACACAAACAAATAAAAATGCATGTATAAAAACGCAAGACTTAGTGCATTAAAACAGACAGACAGACAGAAACACACACAAGACAACACTCACAACAAACACCAGATTTTTTTTAAAAGTCAGCTGTATTTACATAACAATTTTTAATGAGTATATTCCATAAACATATATCTTTTTCAATCACTGTATTACAACAAAGGTCAGTTCACAAACATTTTTGGGTTCAATTGTCAGTAATTCTGACACTATCCATAGTGACCACTGACTTCCATAGTTGACCAACTGACTACTCATAGTGACCACATGACTTCCAACTGACCACTGACTTCCATAGTGACCACTGACTTCCATAGTGACCACTGACTTCCATAGTGACCACTGATTCCACACTGACCACTGATTCCAACTGACCACTGACTTCCATAGTGACCACTGACTTCCAAGGATGACTTCACACGACATGATCCAAACACTGACCAATGACTTCCATAGTGACCACTGACTTCCACACTGACCACTGACTTCCATAGTGACCACTGACTTCCACACTGACCACATGACTTCCATACCATGACTCACACTGACTTCCATATGTGACCATGACTTCCATAGTGACCACTTGACTTCCATCACTGACTTCCATAGTGACTTCACTGACTTCCAAGACCACTGACTTCCATAGTGACCACTGACTTCCATAGTGACCACTGACTTCCATAGTGACCACTGACTTCCATAGTGACCACTGACTTCCACACTGACCACTGACTTCCATAGTGACCACTGACTTCCATAGTGACCACTGACTTCCATAGTGACCACTGACTTCCATAGTGACCACTGACTTCCATAGTGACCACTGACTTCCAATGACCACTGACTTCCACACTGACCACTGACTTCCATAGTGACCACTGACTTCCAACACTGACTCAAGTGACCACTGACTCCATCACATCCAAGTGACCACTGACTTCCATCACTGACCCATACTGACTTCCATAGTGACCACTGACTTCCATAGTGACCACTGACTTTCCATAGTGACCACTGACTTCCATCATGACCCAACATGACTTCCATAGTGACCACTTGACTTCCACAGTGACACTGACTTCCATAGTGACCACTGACTTCCATAGTGACCACTGACTTCCATAGTGACCACTGACTTCCATAGTGACCACTGACTTCCATAGTGACCACTGACTTCCACTGACTTCCATAGTGACCACTGACTTCCATCACTGACTTCCATAGTGACCACTGACTTCCATAGTGACCACTGACTTCCATAGTGACCACTGACTTCCATAGTGACCACTGACTTCCATAGTGACCACTGACTTCCATAGTGACCACTGACTTCCATAGTGACCACTGACTTCCATAGTGACCACTGACTTCCATAGTGACCACTGACTTCCATAGTGACCACTGACTTCCATAGTGACCACTGACTTCCATAACTGACTTCCATAGTGACCACTGACTTCCATAGTGACCACTGACTTCCATAGTGACCACTGACTTCCATAGTGACCACTGACTTCCACTGACTTCCATAGTGACCACTGACTTCCATAGTGACCACTGACTTCCATAGTGACCACTGACTTCCATAGTGACCACTGACTTCCATAGTGACCACTGACTTCCATAGTGACCACTGACTTCCACACTGACCACTGACTTCCATAGTGACCACTGACTTCCATAGTGATCACTGACTTCCATCACTGACTTCCATAGTGACCACTGACTTCCACACTGACCATGGCATGACTTCCATAGTGACCACTGACTTCCATATGACCACTGACTTCCATAGTGACCACTGACTTCCATCACTGACTTCCATAGTGAGCACTGACTTCCATAGTGACCACTGACTTCCATCACTGACTTCCATAGTGACCACTGACTTCCATAGTGACCACTGACTTCCATAGTGACCACTGACTTCCATCACTGACTTCCATAGTGAGCACTGACTTCCATAGTGACCACTGACTTCCATCACTGACTTCCATAGTGACCACTGACTTCCATAGTGACCACTGACTTCCATAGTGACCACTGACTTCCATAGTGACCACTGACTTCCATAGTGACCACTGACTTCCACAGTGACCACTGACTTCCATAGTGACCACTGACTTCCATAGTGACCACTGACTTCCATAGTGATCACTGACTTCCATCACTGACTTCCATAGTGATCACTGACTTCCATCACTGACTTCCATAGTGACCACTGACTTCCATAGTGACCACTGACTTCCATAGTGACCACTGACTTCCATAGTGACCACTGACTTCCATAGTGACCACTGACTTCCATAGTGGCCACTGACCTCCATAGTGACCACTGACCTCCATAGTGACCACTGACTTCCAAAGTGACCACTGACCAGTGACCACAGCATCATGCTGTCTCCGTGCTGTGGCAATCAGCTTCAGGCTCCATCAAAACTGGCCCGGCCGAAAGCTGCGTCAGTTGTTGTTGATATAGGCAAAGTGCCATTGCCTGCATTACAATGTTATTATTATCCTTTGAACAGTGTTATGTTGACAATGTATTCATCCGTGACAAGCTCTTAGCATAACGATTGGTATTCTTCATTAATAAAGGAGAAAAAAAATTCCTCCACAGGCGGAGTATGACCACCTCTGTGGTGAGGTATTTATAAACAGCCATATAACGTCTCATTTATGGTGCACTTACAGTCACACAACACACACAAAACAATATAAAGCAGTGCAATGCAACTCAGCTCGATGTAAACAAACAAACAAAACAAATAGAAATACAATGCTAATTAACATCAGTGGTAAGGTAGGATAGCACAAATACACGATTCCATGCTGTATCTTCCGCCTTCAGTGCCTGGGCTTTATCACAGTTCTTGATTAAGCCATTGACGCTGGGGGCAACAGCAAAGTGAGAGGCTGTATGACCAGTGGCTTTTCCACTCATGGAATTCCACTTTGTAGCTTAGTCTTTAGTGATCGACTATGACTCTCTGACTAGGAGGCTTGGCTTGCACAGTCCTTATGTGCTGCAGCCCTGGGGGCTGGTTGGCCTTTGGAGAACATCTCCAACGCTGACTGTCCTTATGCCCACTGTGGGCAAGGCATCTCCACTATAATCAATTTTCTGCCCTATTTCCGAAATAACAGCTGCCTCCTCTGCTGCTTTGGTGGTCATCGTCGAACTCGACGGACAAACATAAATGCAGTATCGCAAACAGGTGATTTCGTACCAAAAATTGACAACAAATATTCATCGGGTATATAAAAAAAAACTGGACCAAAACTGTTGGAATAGTTTTAAAGATGAAACTAAAGACCTATAGAAATGTTACACAACATTAATACAGGGCTTAACGTAAAGTGGACTGGTGATCTAGTAGTACAATTTATTTAAATCGTTTTTTTTATTTCCAGGATAATGGAACAAGCACTCATGTGCCTTTTTTTTTTTTACATCCAGTCCACTTGTGCATGCAGTTTTGTCAGTTTTGTTTTCCGTTCCACTGGCATACAATGGCCTACAATTCTGAAAGGCGGAACAGGTTTTATTGGAAGTATTATAATTATAACTGGCTGCATGTGACGGACTAGGATGAATGAAAGAGCTTTGATTTGTTTTTTTGCAAGATATAGCGCTGTATAAATTCCATGATATGATATTATGGTATATGATATATAATATGATATCATAATTCCATGATATATTATTATTTTAACGTGTGCGCAAGATGTTCTGCATGCGTTGGCTCACAGGAGCTCGGTTGATCGTCTCACCCGAAGACCTTTCATGGAGACAGGGGTGGCAGTGATGTTAACTGCAGGACACCTCTCCCTGAGCAGGGTGGCTGGAACCCAGGGGTGAACCACACAGCTCGAGAACAGTTGGTCGTGGGTTCCATCTTCTTCTAAACCGGATCCTTTCCACATCCAATGACCTTCAGTGGTGGTCTGCGTGCTAGTCTTTCAGATGAGACGATACACCGAGATCCCATATGCAACATGCATTCAGCGCGTGTAAAAGAACCCTCTGCAGTAGGCAAAGTGTCTGTGAGAAAGTCTGCAGGAAAAAGTCACCCTCAAAGGAAAGGTGATGCACGTGGAGACCAAAAAAAAAGCAGAGAGGAGATCAGCCTGAATATGACACAGGGAAATCTGCCATGGCAGGTGGGTGGTATACAGTACAATTCAACGCAATACAATTCAATACGATGCAATACAACGCAACAGAATTCAATTCAACACGACACAATACTACAATACATGTATAGGTAAAGGTAAAGGAGTCCCATAACTTATAAGGTCGTAGGGGAGCGAGGCGTCAGAGACCTCACTTCTCTAGGGTTAGCATATTGAGGGCGGCGCCCATCTCCTCTCCCTCGCTGCTTTACCTTCCCTGACCCTAAACAGCTGGGTGAAGTGGGGGAACTGTACTGAAGCCAAGGTGCGCAAACGGTCACCCATCCAACTGGTAACCACGCTCCACGCTGCTTAACTTGTGCTGGGGGAAAGCGAGTGCTCCGACCACTGAGCTATCCCGTCCCACAATACATGTATACAACGCAACAAAATTCAATTCAACACGACACGATACTATAATACAATACGACGCGACATAATTCAACACAACCTAACACAATACTAGAATACAACAAAATACAACAAACTTCAGTGCAGCACGTTACAACACAATACAATACAATACAGTACAACACAACATAACGCAATATAAAGTGACATACATCACCACGGCCCTACTGAATAAGTTAGAACGAAACAAGATGAAGTCTGACACTCTCGGATACATACGAGCCCGTCACTTCCAAAGTCCCACAGACACAGGCCTAACCTCTGAACCCAAAATAACGAATGTGATCTCCTGAACCTTGACCTCTACACGCTGCAAGGTCACATCCTGATTCTGCGACTTTTCGGTCTGTAAAGCTAGTCTTTCACAACATGGTGAGCACTGACAATGACGATGTCACATTACCCACACAAGTTCATCCCCCGTTTTACACACGACAGTCGACTGACGCTACAGCCAAGCTGTTTATGATCGTCTGCTTCCAGTGCCCTGGCTCCATGAAGTCTGGGTTCAAATCTCGGCGATGGTGTCTGCTAAATTGAATGGGGATTTTTTTTTTACAATCTACCAGGTTAACTTCAAATGCAGACCTGCCAGTGCTGTAATTCCCTTAGTGCATATTTTTGTTATTTAAAAATTTTTTTTTAACTTTTATTTGTATATACGCATGCAGAAGATCAAATATGTATGTTAAAGATCCCGTTATTCATCTCGGCGTTCGGTGGGTTATGGAAATAGTTTATGACCAGACTATGAATGCATCCTATACAAAACACTGAGCTGCTCTGAAGATGGAATGTGTCGGCTGAGGCCAGCAGGCAGACCTGCAAAATAAAAAGCACAGGAAAAGACCAGGTACTACGCATGCCCATCCTGTAAGGGAACGAAGAGAGAGAAAGAGAGGGAAGGAGAGAGAGAGGGAGAGAGGGAGAGAGAGAGAGGGAGAGAGGGAGAGAGAGAGAGGGAGAGAGGGAGAGAGAGAGAAGGAAGAGAGAGAGAGAGAGCGAGAGAGAGAGAGAACATGCAGTGTCTTGAACAGTCAGCAGACGTTGGTGATGTAACAATAGCTGTTCAACTTGATTCCACATAATTAGTACCAAAAAAGAAGACATAGGCGTTCATGAGAAACCAGCATCCTTGCCTTCGATAGTAAACAATTGGGGTGAGTGACATTGGGGTGAGCTGATAACATGTTTATGTAGTAATATATACAGATTTATCCGATATCATACATGCAGAGAAATAAGCATTCATAAGAAAACATCATCATCATTAGCATCAACAAGTAAGGGACGGACGGATGATTCTGTATATCATAGATATGTAACAAAGCTATAATAACATTCTGGTGATTGGTGGTAACAAGTGATATAACAACAACGAAAGTGTATAAATTTCGCTTTAACGCCTAGAAAATTAGATATTTAAAAAAATGTCACCTGTTACATGCGCTTATACTGTTTCAGTCTACTATATAATTATTATTGAATTGCTCAGTGGCTCAATAGCTTAGATAAGAAAAAAAGGGGCGTAGACTTCAATGAGATATAATTTATGAGAATATTCCAGGAGTTCTGTGTGATTCCCCAGCAGTGTCTAACAATAGTGTGTGTTAGTGACATCAGCTTTCAGCCAGCGATAGGAAAGCTCCAATAACATCTGTCTGTCTGTCCGTCTGTCTGTCTGTCTGTCATTTTTCCTTCCTTCCTTCCTTCCTTCCTTCCTTCCTTTCTTTCTTTCTTTCTTTCTTTTACTTCCTTCCTTCCTTCCTTTCTTTTACTTCCTTCCTTCCTCTCCCTTCCTTCCTTCCTCCTTTCTTTCTTTTCCTGTACAAAGAAGAACGCTCACCACAGTGGTCAGAGCATTGAGCTGGTGGTTGGCAGGCCCGGGATCAAACCCCAGTTTGAGCCACTGTTCCCTGATTGAAGCTTCATTCACATGGCGCCTCAGAAAGTCAGCTTGGACTTGGCAACGTAAATTACAGACCCCCACACACTATTATACAGATAAGTATACAAATGACATTTTGCGCGCACACTCGCGCGGACGCACGTACATACGCGCACGCACACACACGAATGCACGCACGCACACATACACCCACCCCCACACGCACACACACACGCACAGAGAGAGCGCGCGCGCGCGCGCGCGCGCGTGTGTGTGTGTATGTGTGTGTGCGTGCGCGCGTATTTGTGGTGCAACACACACTTTCATCAATTTAGCATCGAATTGGAACTATATCATATATCAACAGTTTCATTATATATATATATCTGGTCCTGATAAATATCAAGACAAACGATTGTTGAAAATGGTTATGCAGCTGCAGGTTACAGAGCCCTTGACAACCTGGAAAAAATTAAAAAAACAACAAAAATGATAACAGGACCATAGAGCTGATGTATCATCAAACCTACATCACACCATGCACGGTCAGCAAAACATGACGTATTTGTCAACATAGTCTAGATTTGAACACAGCTCAATTAGGAACTACCTTTCCATCGAACACATTGTTGTTGTTAACTTATAAATCATCTTTACAGTGAAAAACACTATCTCGTGAATCATATTTCATTCGAAAAAAACCCACCAACAAGAATCATCATCATCATCATCATCATCATCACTATGATAAAATGATGATAAAGTAAAACCACCACCACCACCAACAGTGATAATAACCTTACTTATGAAATTGTTTTTCCTTTATAATAATAATAATAATAATAATAATAATAACAACAACAACAATAATAATAATAAATGATAAAAAATAAAAACAATAATCAATGGAAATATCCTTTGTATGACTTCTAGGTGACGTGTAAAACATGTCTAGCAGCCTTAAGAAGAACCCAGTTATTATCTGGTGAGCACAGTCCTTCCCCCAGTGACCTGCTCTGAGTTCTGTACTGAAGACTTTGGCGTTCGTAAAGAATTTGCACAAGTCACTGACGTGAGTTGATCTGTACCTGCAGTCAGTGACACATGCAGCAAACACATATTCATGTGACAGGTGATATATACCGTTTCCTCGTTTTGCCGTTACTTTTGCTATTTTGCAGTGTGTGTGTGTGTGTGGGGGGGGGGGGGGGGGAGGGGGAGGGTGGAGAAGGGAGTGTTTTGTCCTTTGTTTTTGTTTGTCTATTTGTTTTGAGCTTTTTATATATAGCTTTATATCACCCAAAGTTACAAACTTTCAAACAAATCACACACAAAAAATCGAGAAAGAACTCCAGTGTGTTGAACAAAATAAAAACGCTAGAAGTCCAATGTTTTTAACAAATGAAAACACTAGTCCTTTAAGTAAATGACCTGGTTTTCATTATTTATCTTTGTATGTAAAATAAACAAAAACATTTACATATGGAATGACGTTCTTGTTGGTGTTGAAACCAGCCTTATAAGAGCAGCCTTTGAGTTTTGTTTTTATCTCTGCAAGTATATACAGTGTAAATGTTAAAAGGAGCATACACATATTTCAAAGGTCATTGGACTCTGCACACGCACGCACGTGCACGCACGCACGCACGCACACACCCACAATATATAATAATAATAATAATAATGTATGGAATTTATATAGCGCTGAATCTTGAAAAGCAACAAATCAAAGCGCTCATATCATATGTAAACAAAAAGTTGACTTTGAATTAGCTTAGACTTTCACTAACACACACACATTATACACACCATCACCACCACCGCCACAACTAAAATCCATCTTCATAGGATTGATATAAACAATGCACTGACGATCTCCCCCCCCCACTCCCCCTCCCCCCCCCCCCCCCCCCCCCCCCCCCCCCCCCTCCCTGCAGGTCTTCATCTCTGAAAGTGGCACACACACAAAGGGCAGAGCCATGACAACACGTCCTCCAGTCTTTTCGCTATTGTTGTCTGTCCATCTTTTTCTCTGTCTCCTTTTGTCATTTCCCCCCAAACAGTGCGCCTTGCTACATCAGGCCTTTAGCCCTGCCTCACTGTTCTGCACTGTTCTGCACTGTTTTGCACTGCTCTGCACTGTTCTGCACTGTTCTGCACTGCTCTGCTCTGCGCTGCTCTGCGCTGCTCTGCACTGCTCTGCACTGCTCTGCACTGTTCTGCACTGTTCTGCACTGTTCTGCACTGCACTGTTCTGCACTGTTCTGCACTGTTCTGCACTGTTCTGCACTGCTCTGCACTGTTCTGCATTGTTCTGCACTGCTCTGCACTGTTTTGCACTGCTCTGCACCGCTCTGCACTGCTCTGCACTGTACTGCACTGTTCTGCACTGCTCTGCACTGCTCTGCACTGTACTGCACTGTACTGTTCTGCACTGCTCTGCACTGCTCTACACTGCTCTGCACTGTTCTGCACTGTTCTGCTCTGCCCTGATCTGCACTGTTTTGCACTGCTCTGCACCGCTCTGCACTGTTCTGCACTGTTTTGCAATACTCTGCACTGCTCTGCGCTGTTCTGCCCTGATCTGCACTGTTTTGCACTGCTCTGCACTGTTCTGCACTGTTCTGTACTGTTCTGCACTGCTCTGCACTGCTGTGCACTGTTCTGCACTGCTCTGCACTGTTCTGCTCTGCACTGTTCTGCACTGTTTTGCACCGCTCTGCACTGCTCTGCACTGTTCTGCACTGCTCTGCACTGTTCTGCACTGTTCTGCACTGCTCTACACTATTCTGCACTGTTCTGCTCTGCACTGCTCTGCACTGTTCTGCACTGTTCTGCACTGCTCTGCACTGTTCTGCACTGTTCTGCACTGTTCTGCACCGTTCTGCACTGTTCTGCACTGCTCTGCACTGTTCTGCACGGCTCTGCACTGTTCTGCACTGCTCTGCACTGTTCTGCGCTGTTCTGCACTGTTCTGCACTGTTCTGCTCTGCACTGTTCTGCACTGCTCTGCACTGCTCTGCACTGCTCTGCACTGCTCTGCACTGCTCTGCACTGTTCCGCACTTTTCTGCACTGTTCCGCACTGTTCTGCACTGTTCCGCACTGCTCTGCACTGTTCCGCACTGTTCCGCACTGCTCTGCACTGTTCTGCACTGTTCTGCACTGCTCTACACTGTTCTGCACTGTTCTGCACTGTTCTGGACTGCACTGCTCTGCACTGTTCTGCACTGCTTTGCACTGCTTTGCACTGCTTTGCACTGCTTTGCACTGCTCTGCACTGCTCTGCACTGCACTGTTCCGCACTGTTCTGCACTGTTCTGGACTGCACTGCTCTGCACTGCACTGCTCTGCACTGCACTGCTCTGCACTGCACTGCACTGCTCTGCACTGTTCTGCACTGTTCTGCACTGTTCTGCACTGCTCTGCACTGTTCTGCATTGCTCTGCACTGCTCTGCACTAATTCTGCACTGTCCTACACTGCACTGCTCTGCACTGCTCTGCACTGCTCTGCACTGCTCTGTACTGCACTGTTCTGCACTGTTCTGCACTGCTCTGCAGGGTGAGGCAGACTTGCACACATGTCCCTGCAGCACACAACAGACTGATTCCAGACTGGAGGCCAAGAAGTCAGCTGCACAAAGCCGGAATCGCCTTCACTGCCACCACGGCGCTCATTCACTACACGTGTGTCCAGCATGTTAGCCAGCCTTCAGGGCCTGGATAACACTGACCAGCCACCTCCAGACCCTCAGCTACAGACCTTTTCGACCACTGGTGTAGTCATGGTCATCTTGACCATCATAGGAAGAATGACAGCTCTTCTTACTGAGTCACCATACTACTACTACTAACTACAATGTTGACTTTATCCGTATTGACCGTGGGATCTTTGTTGAGAGCCATAGGTTAGACATTATTGTGTGGATTTGTTTTTATTCTATAAACATAGTATTCCCTCTTGCTATGTTAGCGGTTGTGGTAGATTGTCGATGGGTGACAATCTTTCGGTGATTTATATAAAGCAAAATACATTTCTTCTGATACAATCAAAACTGAACTAGTAAACGATTTAGATGATTATAGAGGCCAAGTCCACTGAAATTCTTTAATTTCGAGGATAATGAATAAGCACTCAAGTGCTTTTCCTGTACATTCAGTCCCCAAAAGGTAAAAAAGATTAGCACCACCCTAAAAACACTGGTGCTGCACTAGCCAACATTTTTTACAGCTAACCACTGTTCACAGTATGGGCGCCGTTTCTTTTACTGACTCTTTTGCTGAGTTTTGTATGTGTGTGTATTTTCTGTCTTGCTTTCTTGAAAAAACACATTCACGGATTGTATGGAATGTTGGACTATAGGAAAGGGTTGCTACCATCGTGTTCTTTATTCAGTCATGCGGACATCTGGAGCTGTATACAGTTGTACCGATCCTGCTTATTCTGGTATAAAAAGGAGAATTTACACTGAATGACATGCTTCATTTAACAGTACTTGCAGTACTAAACTCCTTGACTGCAACACTCAGTGAGTTACAATCCTTGAATTTAAACGAGGGCAATGACTGGCCCCGGGTGGAACGATTTGCTACGGAAAGCAGAGGACCGCGGGTAGTGGAGGAAGCTGGTTGCGAAATCTCCAGTGGTGTCCCCATGGTCTTCGGGACTACGGAATAGGTGAATGACAATCCATTATAACCATTTCAGTGATCTCTCTTAAGTAATGGCGTGGCTTGTTGCCTGTCACGGCTGCAATCTTTGTATAATAACAATAATAATGTATGGAATTTATATAGCGCTGAATCTTGTAAAGCAACAAATCAAAGCGCTCAGATGACAATTTTTTCCCCCTCGAGGATAATGGAATAAGCACTCATGTGCTTTTTTTTTACATCTAGTCCCCCGTATATATACGGTTTTTGTAAATTCTGTCATCTGTTCCTACCGGCACACAATGACCTACTCTTACGAAAAGCGGAACAGGATTTAACGTGTGCGCAAGATTTTTGGGGGGTCAAACTGGGAAGAAAGGGCGAGGCTGGGAATCGAATCCAGAACCTCACGGTTTACTTGTTGGCAGGCAAACGTCTTAACCATCCTGCCACCTTCCTTCCTTCCTGTATCACATAGTGTAACGTTGTAACAGCTCAGTGTGACCCTGGTCCTGCAGTGTCTATATTATGTACTCGTTCAACTCTGGCGTCTCTTTCACGAACTAACTAACTAACGAACCAGCCTGACCAGTCTCCTCCAGAGGTTGACCACGTTCTCCCTGAAAGAAGAACTCAAGGCCAGGTAGATGATGGGGTTGGCGAAGTGGTTCAGGACATAGCCGGTAGGGGCGTACTTCTGCAGGGCGATGTCGGCGGAGGTCAGGGGCGGGGTGTAGCCCACGTAGAAGTACCAGACCATGGCCACGTAGGGCGGCACCCAGCTGACGATGAAGACCACCGTCACCAGCAGCAGCAGCAAGGTCAGGCGGAAGCTGCGCGAGTTGCGCTGGATGGTGGACTTGCTGATGACGGGGTTTCGGGCCAAGCTGGCAGAGAAGTTGGTGTGGCCGTCATCTGAGGGCATGGGGGCCGTGTGGAGGCCGCTGTGGGGGTGGGGGTGGTGGTGGTGGTGGTGGGAGATGGGGGAGGGGGTGGAGGGGGTGGAGAAGCGTGTCTGAAGAGGCTGCACTTGGTTTCTGCGGAAATGGCTAATGATGCTTCTGCGTCCTTGTGGAGCTTGAGCTTGTGCTTGTGCTTGATCTGCTTGTCTTGTCTGTCTGCCGGGGTTGGCGTTTCTGTCCGTGCTTTCAGAATGGGGGAGAGGAGGATGCCCTGTGTTTCCACCGACTTGAGTTTCTGCTGAGCTGTTCGTCTTTGGCATGGTGACATTGTTTGTTTCTGTGGAGCTGTGATCTTGTGGATGTGTACGTTCTAGGGCATGGTCCTTTGCCTCAAGGGTTTGTCTGTTGTCCTCTGATGCAGATGTTGAAGCTTTGCCAGCGTTGACCTCCTGC
The DNA here is from genome assembly GCA_028751875.1 of Rapana venosa. NCBI lineage: Eukaryota > Metazoa > Mollusca > Gastropoda > Neogastropoda > Muricidae > Rapana > Rapana venosa. Next base: position 2,048,255 of record CM054157.1, read on the forward strand.
AGATGTCCTGAGGTCAGTAACTTGTCCTTGCCGTCATCCAGCACAGCGTTGTTGTGGTGAGCGGCATCTTCACCGAAAGAGCTGACCTGCTCCTCCTCGCTCTGTTCCTTGACCACTGCCGATGACTGGGTGTCCCCTTCACTCTCAACGTACGCGCCATTCTGACGACCTGCAGCAGCAGCAGATGGTTGAGGGCTGGCTTCAGGACCTTCCCTGGCTCTGAGCAGAGCTGGGGACGTGTCGTGAGTGGACACTGAGATGAGCTGAGCTGCCTGGTAACCGGGATGACCGCTCTCTGACCCGGCCTTGGAGGGCAGGCGAAACAGCGAGGGGGCCACAGCGGGGCTCTGGGGGAGGGGGGCCTGAGGGCTGGAGAGGGTGGTGTCCGTTGTCCAGCAGCCGCCCGTGGTGTGCCCTCCGCTGACCCTGTCCTTCAGGCCGCTCCCCGGGACGGCGTGTCCGGCCCTGCCCCCCTGATGCTGCTGCTGGTGGTGCTGGTGGTGTGTCCTCATCACCTTCTGGTGCTGCCTCACCTGCACAACACGCAGCGCCCTCCGTCATCCGCTGACCCCGGCTTCCAATCCCGTGCAGCGCAATAAAGGTAAAGGAGTCCCGTCACCTATAAGGTCGTAGGGGAGCGAGGCGTCAGAGACCTCAGCTTCTCTAGGGCCAGCATATTGAGGGCGGCGCCCATCTCCTCTCCCTCGCTGCTTTACCTTCCCTGACCCTAAAGAGGGCAGGTACCCATTTACAGCTGGGTGAACTGGGGGAACTGTACTGAAGCCAAGGCGCGCAAACGGTCACCCATCCAACTGGTAACCACGCTCGACGCTGCTTAACTAACAATATTAACAATAGCGCTATATAAATTCCATATTATTATTATTATTATTATTATTATTAATAGTTTCCTCCAGAGTTAACGTCAGTGCGGACTCCGCTCTCCCAAAAAAAGTCCTTCGGATGAGACAATAAACCGAGGTCCCGTGAGCGAACGCGCGTAGAGCATTTTGCGCGCACGTGTTAAAACCTGTCCTGCTTTAAGGAAAAAGTAGGCCATTGTGTGCCGGTGGGAAAGGATGACAAAATTTGCACAGCTGTATATACACAGGGATTGGATGTAAAAAAAAAAGCAATGGAGTGCTTATTCCATTATCCTCGAAGTAAAAGATTACATAAATACAATGATAAATAAATAACAGTGACGTTGGGGTGTCCTCAGGAAGAACGCAAGAACGACACCTGACGTTCAAATTCGTCTCCAATAATGAAGATGACGTTTTCTTTAAAATAAACAACAAAAAAACAACAACACCCCCCCCAAAAAAAAACCCCAAAACAAACAACCCCCCAAACCTTGCTCAATTGGACAATACATGACACTTAGTTTTGTGTTGATGTGAACTGGTTTGATCACAAACACTGATATTTGATTTGTCTCCCCATTCTTTAATAAATCCAGACAATTTCAGTACACAAACAACGAGTGTTGTAGGCAGTGTTCTCTCTCTATACTTATCTATCTATCTATCTATCTATCTATCTATCTATCTATCTATCTATCTATCTATCTATCTATCTATCTATCTGTCTATCTATCTATCTGTCTATCTATCTATCTATCTATCTATCTGTCTATCTATCTTCTATCTGTCTATCTATCTATCTATCTATCTATCTATCTATCTGTCTATCTATCTATCTATCTCTGTCTATCCTATCTATACTATCTATCTTTCTTCTATCTATCTATCTATCTATCTATCTATCTATCTATCTATCTATCTATCATCTACTTCTATCTATCTATCTATCTATCTATCTATCTGTCTATCTGTCTATCTATCTATCTATCTCTTCTATCTATCTATCTATCTATCTATCTATCATCTCTATCTATCTATCATCTATCTATCTATCTATCTATCTATCTATCTCTATCTATCTTCTATCTATCTATCTAATCTATCTATCTATCTATCTATCTATCTATCTATCATATCTATCTATCATATCCTATCTATCTATCTATCTATCTTCTATCTACTATCTATCTATCTATCACTCATCATCATCTCATCTCATCTACTATCTATCTAAACTATCTATCCTATCTATCTATCTATCTATCATCTATCTATCATCATCATCATCTTCTATCTTCTATCTATCTATCTATCTATCTATCATCCATCTATCCATCATCATCCAATCCATCACATCAATCTATCAACTCTATCTATCCATCTATCTACTATCTATCGCCACCTCCCATCCTCATCCATCCACATCCCATCCATCTACCTATACACTCTTCCATTCTATCTACCCCACCTCCACCCTCACCCCCACCCCCACTCCCACCTCCTCATCATCCCCTCCCTAAACCCCTCACCTCTCATCTCCCCCACCCACCCCCCTCCACCCCCTCACCCCACCACCACCATCACCACCACCCTCACCACCCCCACCCCACCCCACCTCACCACCCTCACCCACCCACCCCTCACCCCACCCCAACCCTCCCCACCCACCACCCTCACCACCACCCCCCACCTCAAACCCTCCCCCCACCCACCCTCCCACCCCACCCCACCACCCACCCCCACCCCCCCTCACCACTCACCCTCCAACCACCCCCCACCTCAACCCACCCTCACCCCCACCACCCCCCACCCCACCCCCCAACACCCTCACCCCACCCAGCCCTGACCTTAAAAATGACTAAAGTGTAGCAGAGGACGACGAGGAGCATCATGAGGAGGAAGGCGGCGAAGAGCAGGGTGTAGTAGTTCCTCATGAACTGCAGACTCAGCAACGGCGAGGATTGGCGCACGGCGCAGTTGCCTCGCGCGTCGTTGGCGTACATCCAGAAGTTGGGCAGGGCCAGCAGCAGGCTGAGCGAGGTGATGACCACCACGCAGTTCCTGGAGAAGCTGGCCGTGATCCTCACTGTCGGCTTGCACACCTTGATGTACCTTGGGAAAGGTGGGAGGGTGGGGTGGGGTGGGGTTGGGGTGGGTGGGTGGGATGGGGGATGGGTGGGTTGGGGGTGGGGTAGGATTCGTGAATTAATTGGTCGTGGGTTAGTTTTGGTGATATTGATTGATTGAGTATTCGTCTGTGTGTGTGAGTGAGTTGACCAAGCAAGGAAGTAATTATCTAGCCGATTAGCCAACCAACAAGCATACCAAACAGCCAACCAAAAGGCCAGCCAGCTAACTAACCAGCCAACCAGCCAACCAACCACCAAGTTAATCAGTCAAGTGACTAACTGACCCTCCAATTTATCAGCCAATAACCAATCAGCCAACAAAGCAAGCGACCAATCAATCAGTTAACCAACCAACCAATCAATCAACCGATTGACCAATCAATCAATCAATCAATCAACCAACCAACCAGTCATTTATCAGTCAGTCAGTCAGTCAGTCAGCCTACAAACCAACCAACCAACCAACACTTTCTTCTCTCAGAATCTCATGTAGTCACAGTCAGGAAAAAACACAAAAACCCCCCTTTGAAATGGCATTATTTTATCTGGTCTTAATAGTGCTAGTCTCAAAAACCGAATGGTTAACTATACCACGTCAACGACATACGACGTTTTCAGACATCAATCAATACGAGGAGACACTGTGACAACCAACAGCAACAACTACGGGAACAACAAACGACAACATGTTGACATGTTACACGCCGTATCAAAAGTGCAAAACAACGATGAACATAATCATGATGCTGGATGGTCCGCCATACGTATGCGGGTCAGAGAAAACGTGATGTGTTTAGAAAGAAAGGAGTGGAGGTGAGATGAGATGAGATGAGATGAGAGAGAGAGAGAGACAGACAGACAGACAGACAGACAGACAGACAGACAGACAGACAGACAGACAGAGACAGAGAGATTTTTTGCCGGGACAGTCTTTCCTATTTTCATTTGCCCAAGACCATAATCTCAATGGTTTGACTGGTTTAGAGTCTCCTACGAAAAACTTTACGCTTAGTTTGATTTTCCCGTCAAACTGAAAAGAAAGGTCAAGGCTGGGAATGGAACCCAGAACCTAACGGTTTACTTGTTATGTAAGTGAAGGTGTTATTAACAGAGTTAATTAAGTGAAGGTGAAATTAACCGTGTTAATAAAGAGAAGGTATTATTAACCGTGTTATGTAAGAGAAGGTGTTATTAACTGTGTTATGTAAGTGAAGGTGTTATTAACTGTTATGTAAGTGAAGGTGTTATTAACTGTGTTATGTAAGAGAAGGTGTTATTAACCGTGTTATGTAAGTGAAGGTGTTATTAACCGTGTTATGTAAGTGAAGGTGTTATTAACCGTGTTATGTAAGTGAAGGTGTTATTAACCGTGTTATGTAAGTGAAGGTGTTATTAACCGTGTTATGTAAGAGAAGGTGTTATTAACCGTGTTATGTAAGTGAAGGTGTTATTAACCCTGTTATGTAAGTGAAGGTGTTATTAACCCTGTTATGTAAGTGAAGGTGTTATTAACCGTGTTATGTAAGTGAAGGTGTTATTAACCGTGTTATGTAAGTGAAGGTGTTATCAACCGTGTTATGTAAGTGAAGGTGTTATTAACCGTGTTATGTAAGTGAAGGTGTTATCAACCGTGTTATGTAAGTGAAGGTGTTATTAACCGTGTTATGTAAGTGAAGGTGTTATTAACCGTGTTATGTAAGTGAAGGTGTTATTAACCGTGTTATGTAAGTGAAGGTGTTATTAACCGTGTTATGTAAGTGAAGGTGTTATTAACCGTGTTATGTAAGTGAAGGTGTTATTAACCCTGTTATGTAAGTGATGGTGTTATTAACTGTGTTAGATAGGTAAAGGTGTTAGTAACCTTCTGATGAGACTATAAACCGAGGCCCCCTGTGTGAACGCACGCAGAACATCTTGCGCACACGTTAAATCCTGTTCCGCTTTTCGAAAGAGTAGGCCATTGTGTGCCGGTGGGAACAGATGACAAAATTTACAAAACCGCATACACATGGGGACTGGATGTAAAAAAGCACATGAGTGCTTATTCCATCATTCTCGATATAAAAAAAAAATCATCTGAGCGCTTTGATTTGTTGCTTTACAAGATTTAGCGCTATATAAATTCCATACATTATTATAATTTATTATTTATATTATTATTATTATATTATTATTATATATTATTATTATTAACCGTCCTACCACCTTTCTTCTTGGATGTGTTATATGAAAGGAATGAAAAAAGGATGTACAGCATGATCTTGTCATGTCGCTGTGTTGGTGTGTGTGTGTGTGTGTGTGTGTGTGTGTGTGTGTGTGTGTGTGTGTGTGGTGTGTGTGTGTGTGTGTGTGTGTGTGATGTGTCTGTGTCTGTCTGTGATGGGTGTCTGTAGTTGTTGTCTGGTGTGTGTGTGTGTGT
>CM054157.1:2058668-2063668 GCA_028751875.1 Rapana venosa
CACACGCACAAACACACAACACACACATACACACACAAGGGTAGACAGACATAGGCAGACAAACAGACATAGATAGACAGATAAGCAGGCTAGCAAGAGAAAAATGGCAGCCCATCTATCCCCCTTTCAAGGAAAACAAAACAACAAAAAAACCCAACATAATTATGTTCACAGAACAAATGCCCAAAAAAGACGTAAGCAATCAGAACATAAAGATACATCACTAACGACAAAACCAAAATCAGCAACCATATTCCAACTCTCTTTCTATATATAAATACACCTTTACTAAACAAACATGATTATCCTACCAAAACTAACGAGCATTACGAATGCACTATTCAAACCATCGCTGATTAGTTCACATACAATGCACTCTTGTGGGCGGTTGAGGACTATGTACCTCGTTAAGAGGAGATCACCACCATCATCATAATAACCGTTCTTTGCTTTTGCAAAGCTGTGCTGTTTCTGTTTTTTGTCCTTGTTTGGAAGCTCCTTTTGGAACTATGACTGGGCACAAACAAGACGCAGTTACTTGTTGAGAGAACCCGTGACTGGTAGGTTGATGTATCTAATCGTAGGGGCCACAGTGTCTCAGACAACTGTGCAGACAGGACAGAAATCCAAACTTCAAAGCGTTGCATAGAAAAAGATATTGACACAGCACTTTGTGATTCGAATGCTTTCTACAAAAAACACATCAAAAGGCATTTTGAAAAATAGTTTTTCATGAGATGTTAGAAATATGATCAATCTGAACTTTTTTTTTTTAAAAGGTAAAGATGTCCCATAACCTATGCAGTCGCAGAGTAAGGTGTCAAAGACCTCAGCTTCTCAAGGGGCCAGGGCATTGAGGATGGCACCCATCTCCTCTCTCTCGCTGCTTTACCTTCCCTGTCCCTAAAGAGGACCACAGGTCATCAGCGCCAGCATCAGCAGCCCCTTAACAAAGATGGTGGTCAGGGGACACAAGGGACGCGTTGGTCGACAGTTGCCTCCAGGTTGGTCTGTCTGTCTTCAGCCTTTCGCAGCAACAACACAGCCATGTCCAGGCTGACGGTCCAGTCTGTGATGTTAGTTCTGCATCATCCAGTTCTTCCTCTGTCTGTCTGCCCCTGCGTCTTCCTCCCTAAACTGTCCCATGTAGGACAGTCTTGGTAAGAGAGCTGTGATGCGTGATGTGACCACACCGGCCAGCTTCCTCCACTTTACAACAGCCAGAAGGGGTTTGTCCCTGTGGCCCAGCTGCCGTGACCTGTTTCGTGTCTTTGGAGCACAGGGCTGGAACTTCCTGACAGTGTACCTGGGGCAAGTTGACCCTGGAGAAATCCACCCTGGTCCCGTTCTCACAATGCATGCTGGGCATCATCTCTTCTCTCTGCCATAGTGGCCTACTGTTCTGCCAATAAGGGGTGGGACTTTGACATATGACAAGATGTATGTGAGTACTTGCCCTTGCACCCTCAGCTCACAGTCTCATACACAGGATTGAGGGGAATGGAGTTAGCACCAGTGTTAATTCCAGGGGAAGGTCCCTTCAAACAGACTTCTAGGCACTGTTGCTATAGTTTCAAATTTTACGTTGAGATTGTCACCAATTAGAAAACAAATTCTCTGAAGTCGAGGTATGGCTGCCTATATAGCGAGCTAGGCACACTGAAACAGCCACACACGCAAACTCCTCATCCAGTGTGTACTTACGGTCTCACAGTGAGGCCATTGTGTGCCGGTGGGAACAGATGACAAAATTTAAAAAAACCGCATACACACGCATAAATAAAATAAATAAATAAAAAAATAAATAAATATATATATATATATACATATATATATATATATATATATATATATATATATATATATATATATCATCTAAGTGCGTTGATTTGTTGCTTTACAAGATTCAGCGCTATATAAATTCCATACATTATTATTATCGTTATGATGTCCAGGCCGGTCCAGTCTGTGATGTTAGTTCTGCATCATCCAGTTCTTCCTCTGTCTGTCTGCCCCTGTGTCACAGTGATAAGTGAGACAGACAGAACAGTGCATGTTTATTCTGGGTCATTCCCCAGAGAGTTCAGCTGGGGAACGCCCAGCAGCAGTAACACATGGATCAGAATCCTGACACCTCAGTAGTGGCTTTCTTAGGGTCAGGTAAACATGGAAGTACTGGAAGCAGTGCCGTGTTATGGGAAGCATGTTTTAATGATTGATTATTTACTTACGTCAATCGAAGACTGAAATAATTCAGCTTGCAACACCAACAAAAAGAGCTCTCACTAATTGATCGATTTACATCGATTAGATAGTAAAATAACGGAAGTCGTGTAGTATCGTAAAAAAAAAAAATTGAGTTTGGTGATTGATTACCTTATTATTGATCGAACATTTAAAAGATGGAAATGTGCAGTACAAGAAATAAAAAGAAAGGATTTAATGACTGGTTGGTTCACATCGATTGAACTTTGACAGAACGGAAGTTGTGCAGTACTGTGTCAAATAAACTTCAATGACTGATTAACTGACATCCACCAAGCATTGCAAGGATGGAAGTTATGGGGTATTATGGGAAATGGGTTTTAAATCTATCCATCCATCTATCTAACTATCTTTATCTTGAAATAATGAAAGCGAGTCATGCCATACGAAATAATAGCTTTAATGTCTGATTGAAACTGACACCGATCAAAGATTGAAGGGAGACATTGTTCTAAGTGTGATCTTTGTAAAGCAGGCGATGAATGGCATTATATCTTTAATTTCTTAATTAATTGAAGAAAAAACAAAATATTTACTAACAAATTATTGGAAAAGGCCAAATGTGTTGAAACTGGACTCTCTTTTTAGCTACAGAAACAGTCGTCTGCTTACTGCTTTTAGTTCCTTTTCCCTCAACGATATTAAAGGCATTTTGACTTTGCTCAGCACAGTCAGTGATGTGGCTGCGGACACAAACGTCTTCAATTCTCACTGATACACTTAGTGCTACTGCGTTTATTTGACCGAAATGTCAGTTACCTGCTGATGCATTAACCAAAATGCTGTCTTGATCGTTTCGCTCTCTGTATCTGTATTCAAACAGCTCAACAACCACCTTCTCTCCAACAATCTTCTTCCTGAGTTTCAGTCTGCCTATCGCGTCAACCACAGCACTGAAACCACCCTAGTACACACTTTTAACACGCTTCTACTCACTTCTGACTCGGGGAAAATCTCCCTTCTCACTCTACTCGACTTATCGGCAGCCTTCGACACTATAGACCACTCAATTCTTCTCTCCCGTCTTCAAAAAACGTTCGGTGTTACTGGCACAGCCCTCACCTGGTTTGATTCATACCTTACTGACCGATTTCAGACAGTTGCAGTAAACAAGATTCAATCAATACCTGCCAAACTGAAATGCGGAGTCCCACAGGGATCAGTTCTAGGCCCTGTTCTGTTCACTCTTTACACTGCCCCACTGTCACATATAATAAAACGTCATCAAATCAACTATCATTTTTACGCAGATGACTCTCATATTCAAAGCAGTGTTACTCCTGAAAATCTGCCTTCTCTCCTGGCAAATATGGCCCACTGCTTTGAAGATATTCAAAACTGGATGACACAGAACAAATTACAGCTAAATGCAGATAAAACCGAAGCCATGCTCGTAGGGATCAAACACAAACTGTCTTCCATTACAACAGCTTCAATAGAACTCGGCAATGCATCAGTCCCTCTATCCACTGCTGTGAGGTATCTAGGTGTTGTTATCGACAACACACTCTCTATGCAAAAATTCATCACCCAGGCCTGTCAGTCGTGCTACTATCGGTTACGCATATTAGTGCAATTCGAAAGTACCTGTCCACCGATGCAACAGCCAAACTTGTCACTTCTCTCATTCTTTCACGTCTGGACTATTGCAATTCTCTTATGTCTGGTCTGCCAGCATCATCTATCCACTCCCTTCAACGTATACAAAACTCCGCAGCTCGACTAGTTCTCAGAAAGAAAAAATCGGAGCACATTACCCCCCTCTTGCGATCTCTCCACTGGCTGCCTGTGCCACAGAGAGTAGATTATAAGATCAGTACCCTCTGTTAAAAATGTCTCCACAAAACTGCACCCTCCTACCTCTGTGAATGTCTTAACCTGTACACTCCTTCACGTTCCCTCCGCTCTGCTGCAGATACCTTGTGCCTACGAATACCTAGATTCAACCAATCTACCATTGGCCGCCGCTCTTTCTCTATTTCGGGTCCATCGACCTGGAATGAGCTCCCTCTCTCTCTTCGCCAGAAGCCTAGTTATGACACTTTTAAATCCAGCCTCAAGACATATTTATTTCAAACCTAAGATTTCCCCCCTCCTGTTTCATATCAGAACTATCCCACCCTTCACTAACCCAAGTCCTATCACCCTGCTAAAGTATACGACCTGTTTGTGTGTGTGTGTGTGTGTGTGTGCTTTTGAAAAACATTTGACTATTGCAATTTTATTTCATAGATTTGGTCTACAGCGTACCATGTTTGTAATATCTGTTTGAACTATTGATTATTTGTTATTGGTTGTATGACTGTGTAAGATTAGGTCAAATGCATGCGCTTTGATTTGACTTTGCAAGATATGGCGCTATATAAGTTCCATTTATTATTATTATTATTATTATTATTATTATTATTTCTTTCTCTGTCTGTCTGTCTGTCTGTTTCTTTGTCCCCGACTCTCTCTCTCTCTATGTCTTCCTGTCTTTTTCTCTCTGTCTGTCTCTGTGTTGTCTGTCTATATGTTTTTCAACTTTCCTGTCTCTCTCTTTTATTTCTATCTGTCTGTTTGTCTGTCTGTCTGTGTCTGTCTATCCTGTCGGTCAATCTGTCTGTCAATATGTCCGTCTGTCTTTCTCTCTGTCTGTCTCTCTCTGTCTCTCTCCCCTCCCTCCCTCCTTCTCTCTCTCTCTCTCCCTCGCTCACTCCCCCCCCTCTCTCTCTCTTTTCTCTCTCGCTCTCTTT
>CM054157.1:2068668-2076168 GCA_028751875.1 Rapana venosa
AGTGAGAGAGAGAGAGAGAAAAGAAAGGAGAGAGAGAAGAGAGAAAAGAGGAGAGAGAGGAGAGGAGAGAGAGAGAGAGAGAGAGAGAGAGAGAGGGGAAGAGAGAGAGAAAGAGAGGAGAGAGAGAGAGAGAGAGAGGAAGAGAGGAGAGAGAAGAGAGAGAGAGGAGAAAGAGAGAGAGAGAGAAGAGAGAGAGAGGAGAGATGAAGTTGAGAGAGAAGAGAGAGAGAGAAGAGAGAGAGAGAGGAAGAGAGAGAGAGAGAAAAGAGAGAGAGAGAGAGAAGAGAGAGAGAGAGAGAGAAAGAAGAGGAGAGAGAGAGAGAGAGAAAAGAGAGAGAGAGAGAGTAAGAGAGAGAGAAAGAGGATGAGAAAAAGAGAGAGAGGGGAAAGAGAGAGAGAGAAAGAGAGAGAGAGAGAAAGAGAGAGAGAGAGAGAGAGAGAGAAGAGAGATGAGAGAGAGAAAAGAGAGAGAGCATATTGGTCATTTTCCAGTTTTCATAATCCACCAAACGCTGATATTCTGCAAGCGTGTATGTGAGCGAAATGGACGTGTATGTGAGAGAAATGGACATGTATGTGAGCGAAATGGACATGTATGTGAGCGAAATGGACATGTATGTGAGCGAAATGGACATGTATGTGAGCGAAATGGACATGTATGTGAGCGAAATGGACATGTATGTGAGCGAAATGGACAAAGTATTATAAGCACTGGCAGGTCTGCACAGTGGGTATCACAAGAACGTGAGAAAGATCTCAGTCCTAGTCTACCTGGCGCTGATGAGATTCCAACCTGTTACCTAATGTCTGTTACGTGTTGTGTCGTGACGTGACATGTCGTGTCGTGTCTTGTCGTGACCTGACGGTCTTGTCTTGTCGTGTTTTGTCACCCTTCACCAGCCAGTTCCTGATATCGTGGACAAAACATGGCGAAGTTCCAGAAGATGAGACATAAGAATTCCTTATAAGGAATTCAGTTACCAAACTAGAGGATAAAGTGTTTGGACACTTTTCTTTTCATCCATCACCGTTGATTTTAATTTTTTTTCTTGCCCCGTGGGGATGCCAGGGGCATGTCAGTATAAACAGCATCCCCACCTTCTGGAAATTCTGTGCTAGAAATTTCTTCTTTTCTCTTACTCTCTTTGTTTCTGCTTTGTTCCTTTTCTTCCTGTCACCTCCTTGTCTATTGTCTGCTTTCTTGGTCCATTCTCCTGCCTTTTTTTTCCAGTAAAACTTGAAATATTATAACAATTCTCTCTTATGCCGAAGTCGGATGTGCTAGGCCTGACTTGTCAGGCGCTTAACGGCGGCGCAACTCATTTTCGCTCATAGAGCAGGCAACAATAGTTGCTGTCTGAGCGTTCGACGAAGATTTTTTTTCTTTTTCCCCCTTTGTTTTGTCTTTGGCTTTTCTCCTCTATCTTTTGTGGGGAGTTTTGCTCCTTGTTTTCTTTTCACGTTCTCTAATTTTTTCTTTTTCTCCTCCATGTTTATTTCATTTATTTATTCTTTCTTTCCTTTTATCTTTATCCCTTATGTATGTGTTGTTGTTATTTCTTGGAGGGGAGTTGCTTTCTTTCTTTTGTCTTTAGGCTTGTTTTTGTGTATTTATTTATTTATTTATTTTGTGGAGGTCTCCATCTGTTTACCTCTCTCTCTCTCTCTCTTTCTCTCTCTTCTCTCTCTCTCTCTCTCTCTCTCTCTCTCTCTCTCTCTCTCTCTCTCTCTCTCTTGTTCTTTATTTATCTTTTTTTTCTGTATCTCGGTCTACCTGTTTCTCCCTCTCTTTATTTATGTTTATTCATTTCTCTGTCTGCCTGTCTGTCTGTCTGTCTGTCTGTCTGCATGTCTGCCTGCCTGCCTGCCTGCCTGCCTGCCTGTCTGTCTGTTTGTCTGTCTGTCTGTCTGCTCCCTCTCTTCCTTCCTTCCTTCTTTCTTTCTTCATTCTTCTTTCTTTCTTTCTTTTCTTTCTTTCTTCCTTTTTTCCTTCCTTCCTTCTTTCTTTCTTTCTTTCATTCTTCCTTCATTCCTTCCTTCCATCCTTCCATCCATCCATCCATCCATCCATCCATCCTTCCTTCCTTCCTTCCTTCCTTCCATCCATCCATCAATTCATCCATCCATCCATCCTTCCTTCCTTCCTTCCTTTTCTTCCTTCCTTTCTTTTTAGAGTGGAGGTGATGAACACCGTGGACAATCCACGAGCACGATTTGTGTCAATGCTGAAAGACTTGCCATAGTAGTCCTTGCATTAAATCACATGGTTATGTCCAATAGTCCATCCATTAAATCACATAGTTGTGCTCAACAGTCCATGCATTAAATGACATGGTTGTGTCCAATAGTCCATGCATTAAATGACATAGTTGTGTCCAATGGTCCATGCATTAAACCACATAGTTGTGTCCAATAGTCCATGCATTAAATCACATAGTTGTGTCCAATAGTCCATCCATTAAATGACATAGTTGTGTCCAACAGTCCATGCATTAAATCACAAAGTTGCGTCCAATAGTCCATCCATTAAATCACATGGTTGTGTCCAATAGTCCATGCATTAAATCACATGATATTGTGTCAAATAGTCCATGCATTAAATCACATGACTGTCCAACATTACATGCATTAAATCACATGATATTGTGTCCAATAGTCCATGCATTAAATCACATGATATTGTGTCCAATAGTCCATGCATTAAATCACATGATATTGTGTCCAACAGTCCATGCATCAAATCACATGATATTGTGTCCAATAGTCCATGCATTAAATCACATGATATTGTGTCCAATAGTCCATGCATTAAATCACATGATATTGTGTCCAATAGTCCATGCATTAAATCACATGATATTGTGTCCAACAGTCCATGCATTAAATCACATGGTTGTGTCCAATAGTCCATGCATTAAATCACATGATATTGTGTCCAACAGTCCATGCATCAAATCACATGATATTGTGTCCAACAGTCCATGCATCAAATCACATGATATTGTGTCCAATAGTCCATGCATTAAATCACATGGTTGTGTCCAACAGTCCATGCATTAAATCACATGGTTGTGTCCAATAGTCCATGCATTAAATCACATGATATTGTGTCCAATAGTCCATGCATTAAAGCACATGGTTGTGTCCAACAGTCCATGCATTAAATCACATGGTTGTGTCCAATAGTCCATGCATTAAATCACATGATATTGTGTCCAACAGTCCATGCATTAAATCACATGATATTGTGTCCAATAGTCATGCATTAAATCACATGATATTGTGTCCAACAGTCCATGCATTAAATCACATGATATTGTGTCCAATAGTCCATGCATTAAATCACATGATATTGTGTCCAATAGTCCATGCATTAAATCACATGGTATTGTGTCCAATAGTCCATGCATTAAATCACATGGTATTGTGTCCAACAGTCCATGCATTAAATTACATGATATTGTGTCCAGTAGCCCATGCATTAAATCACACAGTTGTGCTCAACAGTCCATGCATTAAATTACATGATATTGTGTCCAATAGTCCATGCATTAAATCACATGGTTGTGTCCAACAGTCCATGCATTAAATCTCATGATATTGTGTCCAATAGTCCATGCATTAAATCACATGGTATTGTGTCCAATAGTCCATGCATTAAATCACATGGTTGCGTCCAACAGTCCATGCATTAAATCACATGGTTGTATACAGTAGTACTGTACAAGGATCAAAAGGAACCAGTTTTTACCGACACACAATCTTAGGCCTGGCAGAAATTCTGTCTATTGACAGAAGTAACGAGGCGAGCAGTGAAAGTTCCACGACCAGGCATTTTATTTTTGGTTGGGGAGGGGGGAGGGTGAAGGGAGGGAGTGGGCCGGTATTTTTCGTTAAAAAAAATCTGACAGGCATGTATTGATTTGAAATTGTAGTTGATATATGGCTTTCATGTACTTCTGTTAGCTGGTAGGTCAGGAGGGAGGGAGAGAGAGAGAGAGAGGAGAGGGTGGGGGGGGGGAGAGAAGAGAGAGATAGTGAGAGAGGGAGGGAGAGAGAGGGAGAGAGAGAGAGAGGAAGAGATAGTGAGAGAGGGAAGGAGAGATAGGGATGAGAGAGAGAGAGAGGAGGGATGGAGAGAGAGAGGGAGGGGGAGAGAGATAGAGGGAGAAGAAGAGATAGAGAGAGAGAGAGAGAGGAGAGAGAGAGAGAGAGAGAGAGAGAGAGAGAGAGAGAGAGAGAGGAGAGAGAGAGAGAGAGAGAGAGAGAGAGAGAGAGAGGGAGAGGGAGAGAGAGAGAGAGAATCAATTGATTTTTGTAAGCATTTTGTTATGTTAATGGCTGTCTATGTTCTTTCCTCGTTTTTTCTCCTCCTCTTTCTCCTCTTTCTTTTTCTTTCTTCTTTTTTCTTCTTCTTCTTCCTTTTTTCTTTTTTCTTTTCTTCTATTCTTCTATCTTTTCTTTTCTTTTCTTTCTTCTTTCTTCGTATTTCTTCATTTCTGTCTTTCTTCTTTCTCTTCTTCTATCTTCTTTTTTCTTTTCTTTTCTATTTCTGTATCTTCTTCTATCTTCTATCTATCTCTATCTTCTTCTGTCTATTTCTTATTCTTCCTCTATCTTTTTTCTTTTCTTTCTTTCTTCTATCTTTCTGTTTTCTTTCTTCTTCTTCCTCTTCTTCTTCTTCTTTTCTTTCTTTCTGTTTTTGTTTTCTTTCTTCTTCTTTCTTTTTTCTTCTTCTTCTTTTTCTTTCTTTTTTTGTCTTCTTCTTTCTTTCTTCTTTCTTTCTTTCTTTCTTCTTTCTTTTCTTCTTTCTTTCTTCTTCTTTCTTTCTTTCTTCTTTCTTTCTTTCTTCTTTCTTTCTTTCTTTCTTTCTTCTTTCTTTCTTTCTTTTTCTTCTTCTTTCTTTCTTTTCTTTCTTTCTTTTCTTTTTCTTTTCTTTCTTTTTCTTTCTTCTTCTTTCTTTCTTCTTTCTTTCTTTCTTTCTTTCTTCTTTCTTCTTTCTTTCTTTCTTTCTTTCTTTCTTTCTTTCTTTCTTTCTTTCTTTCTTTCTTTCTTTCTTTCTTCTTTCTTTCTTTCTTTCTTTCTTTCTTTCTTCTTCTTTCTTTCTTCTTTCTTTCTTCTTTCTTTCTTTCTCTTCTTTCTTTCTTTCTTTCTTTCTTCTTTCTTTCTTTTCTTTCTTTCTTTCTTTTCTTTCTTTCTTTCTTTCTTTCTTTCTCTTTTTCTTTTCTTTCTTTCTTCTTTCTTTCTTTTCTTTCTTTCTTCTTTTTCTTTCTTTCTTTTTCTTTCTTCTTTCTTTCTTTCTTCTTTCTTTCTTCTTTCTTTCTTTCTTCTTTCTTACTTTCTTCTGCCTTTTCCTCTTTCGAACTGAATGTCAAAGTCCTTCGGATGAGACTATAAACCGAGGCCCCGTGTGCGAACGCATGCAGAACATCTTGCGCACACGTTAAATCCTGTTCCGCTTTTCGAAAGAGTAGGCCATTGTGTGCGGTGGGAACAGATGACAAAATTGACAAAACCGCATACACACGGGGACTGTATCTAAAAAAGCACATGAGTGCTTTTTCCATTCTATCTACCTATCTGTCCCGTAGTCTGACGACCGTGGGGGCACCCTCAAAGACAACAACCAGTTCCCTCCATTCCTCTCTCTGTTCTGCCTTTCTCAGGGTTTTGTTGAGTTCTAGGCCTGTCCATTCGCTGATGTTATCCTCCCAGCTCTTCCTTGGTCTGCCTCTTCTTCTTCCTCCTTGGACAGTGCCTTGTAAAACTGTCTTTTGCAAGTCCTTTGGATCTTGTGACATGCCCATACCATTTAAGTTTACGCTTTTTCACGATCGTTAGAAGGTTCTCATAGGGTCCAATGGTTTGCTGGATTCTGTTATGCACGCTTTCGTTGCTTATGTGGTCTTTGTAGGAGATGCCAAGGAGTCTCCGAAATCATCTCATCTCCACCGCCTGTACTCTTCTCTCCAAATCTGCAGTCAGGGTCCATGATTCACAGGCTTATTCCATTATCCTCGATAAAAAAGTGTCTTTATTTTAATCAATTATTTATGTTTTAGAATTCATTCATTCATTCATTCATTCATTCAGTCAGTCAGTCAGTCAGTCAGTCAGTCAGTCAGTCAGTCAGTCTGCCACAGTCAGTTAGTCAGTCAGTCAATCAGTCCAATCCATTCATTTCTTTACAGTTAAGCTCATGCACAACGTTGTCCCATGTATGCACTACAGAATTGTAACAACACACACTGTCATCTCAGCTGACGGCTTGTCTTTAGGGCTGACCAGTTTCTTATCATCATTCTGACCCATTAAAGCTGACCCACAGGTCTGTACCAAAAATGATGATCAGAGGAAACTTTTTGGGGGGACAGAAAACGTCTTGGGCTTAGCTGGAATCTTTTCTATTGACGGAATTAACGAAGCAAGTAGTTGCACAATCGAACAAGACTTGGCGTTTTATTTATGGGGGAGGGGGGTGAGTAGGATTTATTTTTAGTCCTGCTTGCGGGAATTGATTTGGGGTTGTAGTTGATATATGACTGTCACGCATGTCTGTAAGATTTTTTTATAGGGAGGGAAGGAGGGAGGGAGAGGAGAGGAGAGAGAGAGAGAGAGAGAGAGAGAGAGAGAGAGAGAGAGAGAGAGAGGAGAGAGAGAGAGAGAGAGAGAGAGAGAGAGAGAGAGAGGCATTAGCCAGTTTGCGCTTTAATCGTACAGACTTCAATCTTTAATCTGCGAGGGGTCGTTAAGATTTGAACTCAGCTTTAGTTAGGATGATTAGGACTAGAACATCTGTGGCCTTAACCACTGTGCTCTTGGCCACCACAAGGATACCCGGCATAGACATTGCCCCCCACACTTCTCACACATCAAGTCAAGTCAAAGTCAAGTCAAAGTCAAATAATTTAATGAACCAGGCCATCTTCTCACACATCCTGCTTCGGAATGTTCCAGCGGATAACTTTTTTTTTTAATCCTGGGAGAACTGGTCTTTTTTTTGTGGTCTGATGTGAGTGAAGTTGTCATGGTTTCTTGTTTTGTTTTGTTTTGTTTCGTTTTACTACGAACAGGATTATTATTATTTTTTTCTTTTTCTTGTAGGTCTCGTGTGTTGATTCTCGCACAATGCGGTGACCTCGTGGTTTGACCCTTGTGGCTGAATGCAGCGTAAGGACGAGAAATGGCAGATGGCTGATGTGAGTCCGGGTGTTCGGTCTGTGTCACACCTTTAGTCTTTATGTACGTGTGTCTGCCTACAGGAGGGAATCCCCGGAAAACACGGGCCACTATCATTATAGGAAAATATGATGATCCAAGTAATACGACAAATAACGCAATGCGATATACAATGCATTTCAGTACAATGCACAATGCAATGCAATACGCTATGCAATGCAGTGCAACGTACAATGCAATGCACTACAATATACATGTAATACAATTCACGATGCAATGTAATTAATGAAATATATAATGCCATGTAACGCAATATAAAAA
>CM054157.1:2081168-2101168 GCA_028751875.1 Rapana venosa
GACTGTGAATGTGCGGACGTACGGGTTTACTTGTGCGCACATGAGTAAAGTGATTTTGTTGGGGTGGGTTTGTGGCTGGCTGAGATATTGCTGATTTGTGGTGCATTTTATCTCATGATGGGTGCGTGCTGATGTTGGACAGTGTGTGTGTGTTTTAAATACTATGTTTAAATGTTTATTGTTTTTATGTATGGCGAGTAACCCGCGGAATTTCTCTGTCTTTGAGATAATAAAGCTTTTGAATTTGAATAATAATAATAATGTATGGAATTTATATAGCGCTGAATCTTGTAAAGCAACAAATCAAAGCGCTCAGATGATATTTTATTTTTTATTTTTGTTATTTATGCGTGTGTATGCGTTTTAAAAAAATTTGTCATCTGTTCCCACCGGCACACAATGGCCTACTCTTTCGAACAGCGGAACAGGATTTAACGTGTGCGCAAGATGTTCTGCATGCGTTCGCACACGATAATGATGAAGACAGAAATTAATTTTAAATAAAAAACAACATTGCTAAAGCCCATGCTTGATAAAGATGATGACAAGTGAATGCACTGGAAGTGTAGGGTTGGGGGGAGGGCATCAGAAAGAATAGAAAAACCATCAATAAATGGCTCTTACAAAAAAAAAACCAACAACCCAGGAACTAGGTATGACGTGTGATAATGAGAAAACATGCATTCACTCAGCCACATTTCACAGCAATTACACACAACAAACACATGAATACACACTCTCCATTCACACCCAAAATAACCTATCTGCTTCAACCACATGGAAACATAACACCACTTTCAGTGGCTCCCACACAAAAACACCCACAGCGCAGTTTAGTCACCGATTTTGGAAACTGATTTAGCAAGACATGACAAATCAATTACAGGTACATTCACCAGTGCCCTGATCAAAGGCAGATGATTGCACGTGCAAATGAGCGACACTGCCTGGTTTGTAGATGTTCCCTAGGAGTTAGGAATGAAGCGACACTATACCCTGCTGCATGCTGGGAATAAAGCTAATGCCACATGGTCGATTCTAGCAGTTTTTGACGCAGAAAGACTTCCATACTAGCATTTTTTTCGGTCAGAAAGCAGACTTTGATACTAGGCTTTTTAAAGGCAGAAATCATACATTGATACAAGCATGTTTGAGGCAGAAAGCAGACTTCCATACTGACATTTTTGAGGCAGAAAACAGACTTCAATACTGGCATTTTTTGAGGCAGAAAGCAGACGTCAATACCAGTATTTTTTTAGGCAGAAAGCAGACGTCAATACTAGCGATCTTGAGGCAGAAAACAGATTTCGATACTAGGCTTTTTGGGGGGCAGAAAGAAGACTTTGATACTAGCATTTTTAAAGCAGAAAGGAGACTGTTCTATTAGCATTAGGTAAAGGTGTGATGACTAATCGTTAGTTTTGGCCGGGCCAAAAACTTTGTCAGTTGTTGATGTAAGGTAAGGGACAAAGCCTGCATACAACTATTATTATGCATCAATACGTCAATGAGGGATTGTGTCTTCAGCCATGACAAGCCCTTGGCATGATGAACCCATCTCTTCACCACCTCACCTATCTGGTGGTCTTGTAGACCGTTGGGAAATCACTCAAGATTTTGCAACCAGCTTCCTCCACAATCGTAACCAATACTCTCCTTTAAAGGAGAAGAAAATCCTCTGAATGCGGAGTACGTGTGCCCACATTGCGAGATACTTGAAAAAAGTCATACCTGGAAACGTTCCAGCAATCACGACCTCACCTTGATTCCCAGTGCTTTAGGGACCCAAGCTGGATTATATTTCCCTCCACGGTGAGATGCATATGTGACCGTTTTTGCCCCCACCATGAAGGTAGCCGCATTCCGACTTCGGGGATTCTATAGCTCGGGCACATGCGCCCTCCCCCCCCCCCTTCCATATTTTTCCACTTATATAATGGTTGAGAGTAAAGTTTATGTCAATTAAGTTTGTTGTTAGATTATAAACGTCCAAATAAATGATATTGACATCAGGTGAAGAAAAAACCCAACACACATCAAAAAAGCTGAGAACATGGAATCAGAACAAAACTCTGTCACATGTGTAGTCACTCCTAAAGTCTCTCGCCATGTGTTCGCATTGCTCTTGTTTTCACCTCAGGGTGATGCAGCCTTGTTGTTGTTGTTTGTTGTGTTGTTGTTGTTTTCAAACAGCGCCCAAACACACCCTTTGCTCTAAGGGTGTTTCCATGTTGTCGGAAATCATGTTTTCAGAAACACACACACACACTGCTGGGGTGACGAGGGCTATCCCCCAGTGGACTAGCTGCGTGCATCGTTAGGCACTCTTGTTGGTCCCTTGTTGGTCCCTTGTTGGTCCCTTGTTGGCCCCTTGCTGGTCCCTTGCTGGTCCCTTGTTGGTCCCTTGTTGGCCCCTTGTTGGTCCCTTGTTGGCCCCTTGTTGGTCCCTTGTTGGTCCCTTGTTGGCCCCTTGTTGGCCTCTTGTTGGCCCCTTGTTGGTCCCTTGTTGGCCCCTTGTTGGCCCCTTGTTGGTCCCTTGTTGGCCCCTTGTTGGCCCCTTGTTGGTCCCTTGTTGGCCCCTTGTTGGCCCCTTGTTGGCCCCTTGTTGGTCCCCAGGCTCCATGTTCTGGTGGCTGGTCTACAGACTTTGGTTACCTGTTTCTACCTGTTGGTGCCAGCACTCAGGTGTTAGGTCTCTGGAGGCTTTCACACCAAGCGCTGGGATAAAGCAGTGTCTGCTGATGGAACCTATAGCAAAGTGGACACAGTTTGACTTTTCATCCCAAACGGTCCATGAAGTTTCGTGGGTTCGAATCTCTGCAGCAGGTCTGGTAAGTTAGCTGTGGGGCTCCTGGTTCAGCTTGAAGCGCATACCTGCCAGTGCTTCCATTGCCTTTGTGCTCGTGCCCATGGAGAAGGTCTGGTATGCAGAGTAAGATCCTGTCATTCATGTGCGCGTTTGGTGGGTGAGAGAAATGGGTTGGGTTCCTCCGCCACCTAGCGTCGTCCTAGAGAACCAGCCTGACTGTAAACACTTGTGCCGTGCCCCAACACTTGCAAGGGGTTTAAGGGAAATACAAGAAGAGAGAAAGAGTCTCTGCTATTCAGATCCATCCATCCATCCATCCATCCATCCATCCATCCATCCATCCATCCATCTATCTAATCTAATGTAATCTAATGCAATCTAATGTAATCTAATCTATTTGTCTGTCTGTCCATCACAAGGAAGGAAAGGTAAGCCAACATCCCCTTCTGTGGTTGATTCAAATAAATAATTGATTTACTATGAAAAGGGTAGATATTACTTTCAAGATAACAAAATAATTTTCATTTCAAATCTTGGAATAGTTTTCATGCAAATAACTTTTTATCATTGCCGTTCTGCATTATCTAGATAAGAGCACAGCTTGTGAATAGATTCGAACTGCATTTTTCAGTTATTATTTCAAATCCAAACTTTTTCCTCCCGATACAAATCACAACATATTTAGCCCTGATTCCAACGTGATTTTGCAGGTGCAAAACTAAGCTTTGAAGAAAGAAACAAACACTTACATCAGACACATTCATGACAGACATTTCAAAACACTATTAGTTCACTTCTCCAATGTTGAAAGATGACCACAGATTTTAAACCTACTTATTAATTCTACTCTTGTTTTAGTTCGTTTTCCATTCAAATAATGTGCAGCTCTTTAAATATATTATATATTATAGCAAATATTTTGTTGCTTGTCGTCCAATAACTGTTCCAGCTTACGAAACAATGTCAAACACAGGTAAAAAGATTTTTAAAACGCTATGTAAAAAAGGTAAAGGTAAAGGAGTCCTATAACCTATAAGGTCGTAGGGGAGCGAGGCGTCAGAGACCTCACTTCTCTAGGGCCAGCATATTGAGGGCGGCGCCCATCTCCTCTCCCTCGCTGCTTTACCTTCCCTGAACCTAAAGAGGGCAGGTACCCATTTACAGCTGGGTGAACTGGGGGAACTGTACTGAAGCCAAGGCGCGCAAACGGTCACCCATCCAACTGGTAACCACGCTCGACGCTGCTTTGCGAGTGCTCCGACCACTGAGCTATCCCGTAATCAACAGTAAATCAAGAACATTTTTTTTTTAGTATTTAAGAAAGAGTCTTTAGAACCAAAATAAAAAACACAGGGCTATAAGAGTGCCCCTGTACACGCTTAAACACAACTGATTAAATAATTATGTCAGTTGTAAAGCACTTCTGACCCTGATTTTACCTTTGTTAAACATGCTTTTGATAAAGCTGAACAATGTAGCTAGGGTTGTTTTACCCATTAGTTTGCATTTCTGATAACAATGTGCATAAGAATCCCCATTTTCAAAAAATCAAAAGCACATTCAAAATCTATAAACGCTGCATACAATTTCCTAACAAAATGAAGTGTTTTTGCCCTAAAAGCAAACAAGAGAGACAAGAATGATCGATATTTCAAAACAAACTTGATGTCTCAGTGATGCTGTTATTTTCAATCCCTTTTTGGCACAGACAGTAATGTTTATGGCAATGCTATAAATCTTACTGTCAGTGTTGCTTGTCACCTCTCTTGTTTTGTTACCAGGCCTGTTGATATCGCCTTTCTCATACACACGTGCACCAGTGCCTTCCCCCCACACACCCCTCTCTCTCTCTCTCTATCTCTCCCCCCCTCTCTCTCTCTCTCTCACACACACACACACAGAAATGGAGAAACACAAAGACATTGAGAGACAGAGGGCAGACACAGACAGACAGGAAGAGACAGACAGACGGAGAGATTATGAAAGAGAAAGATTATGAAAGACAGAGAGAGACAGAGACAGAAACAGAGAGACAGACAAACAGAGACAGACAGATAGACGGAGGCAAAAACAGAGACAGAAAGAGACAGACACAGAAATACAGACCAGAGAGAATAATAATAATATCACAATTTTTGACGTGAAAGATGGGATGAAACAAACAACAAAGAGAGAAAGAGACAGAAGTACAAACATATGTCCACTTCAGCAGTTTTAATATCCAGCAAAAACAACACACCTCAGCAAAACACCCCCAGAAAAAAACAGAAATTGGCACACACGCGCCGGCGCGCGCGCGCGTACACGCCAGATAACATAGAACACTACACTACACCCATGTCTACCTGGATACTATTTCCAATATCCTTCCCAGCACGCCATGTTTCCCTCTTCACACACCGGTAAAGGATATCACACTGACAGCCCCATTCTGGTATGACATAGGGGAATAGACAAAGGCCGCGTCTCACGGCCCTCTCTCTACATTTCCTCTGTGCAGAATAAATGGAGGAAAAACACAAACTAGCAGGGAATAGAAAGAGCTGACTGTGGAAGAAATGAGGGGATGATCTGATGGTGTTTGGTTTTTTTCTTCCGTGTTTCAGAGACAACGTGAGGACCGTGTGTGGAGTTTGTTATAGTCAGGAAGTCTGAGACAGACTGTCATGTCTTTTGAATTTCCGCGCGCGCGCGCGTGTGTGTGTAGGCGGGGGGTGGGGGGGGGGGGGGGGAGGGAGGTTGGGGCGGGGACGGTGTGTGTGTGTGTGTGTGTGTGTGTGTGGTGTGTGTGCGCGCGCACGCACGTATGTAAGTTATTGGTGGTGGTGGTGGTGGCGGTGGTGGTGGTGATAGCAGCGGTGGTTGTAATGGTAGGGGGGATGGTAGGTGTTTGTATGGGTGTGTTTGTGTGTGTGTGTTTGGCTGTGTGTGTTGTTGTTGTTGCTATTGTTGCTATTGTGGTGGTTGTGGTTGTTGAGATGATACTACTTTTGTTGCTGACACTCTTGTTCCTCTTTTTACTCCAAATCATCGCTTTCTCCTCCATTTTCTTCCTTCCCAGCACCGTGATTGTGACTTCGTCTAAAAAGCGGTATGCACTGTAAAATAGTCATTCATTCGTTCATTTCGTCGATAAATCATTCTTTCATTCATTTAGTTTTATTTCATTCATTCTTTCTATCATTCATTCATCATCTTGCGCTTGAAAACATTCGTTCTCCCATTGATCTATCAAATAAAAAAAATAACTGACGGATTGGTGAACTAATTTATTTATTTGTTAATTTGTTTGTTCATTAATTAACTAATTAATCAACTATTCATTCCTATGTCCATTCTCTGCCCCCTAGATCGTAAAATACGGCAACTCAAAAATGTTCAAAGCAACGAGAAAATGTCCTTTTTCTGTTAACTTCCTAAAAAGAAACTGTTTGCAAAATATAAAACTGTATCTGAATTCAAGAGATAAAACGACAAACAGTTCGCTTCCGCTGAATAATGTTTTTGGTTTTTTTGTTCCTCGGCTAGAGCTCCTGGGTGGTGAATTGTTTTGCGTATGCGGCCGTTTTTGCCAGCCATTAAGATAGCTGCATTCCGACTTCGGGGACGATGTCTAAACACCGGCACAAGCGTACATGCGTTTCTTCAATTCTTTTTTGTCATCCGTTCTTACCGGGACGACTGGCATTACTCTTCCGACAGGCAGAATGGGTTTTAACATGTGCTCAACATGTTCTCCCTACGTTCGCACACAGGGCTTCGGTTTACAGCCTCATCCGAAGGACTTTCAGGGGAGTGGTGTCAGTACTGATGTTGATTAACTCCAGGGGGAATAACACGTTGAAGGGGCGGCTGGGTGGTGGCTCAAACCAGGGCTCGGGAACCCTGGCCCCTTAAACTGCGAGTGCAACGTCCTAACCACTAGGGCTTTCCTGCTGCCCACCTTATTATCCCAGTCAACCAAACAAGGGAGTTTCCGTGAAACTTAGAAAAATGGAGGGGCTGTGTACCTTGTGAAGAGAGAAAAGAGAGAGAGAGAGAGAGAGAGAGAGAGAGAGAGAGAGAGAGAGGAGAGAGAGAGAGAGAGAGAGGAGAGAATGTGTGTTATGTATTTGTTAGTGCGCGTGTGTACGCGCGCGTGCGCCTACATGCGTGCACGCACGTATATAATATACATGTAAGCACGTGTGCGCACGCACGCACGCACGCGTGAGTACTCACATGCTCACAAAGGCACACACCAGTACGTGCCACTCCTCTCCATACCCAAGCACAAAAGACCCATTATCATTTCTCAGCTTCCTAACCAGACTGTTCTCCTTTCCTCACAAATCCTCTTCTTCTGTCTTTTTCTTCTTCCTCCTGCTAACAACAGCAGGACTAAACAATTCATTCTCCTCGTTAAAACCCCACCTTAGCTTAGAACGTCGAGCGTGGCTACCAGTTGGATGGGTGACCGTTTGCGCGCCTTCGCTTCAGTACAGTTCCTCCAGTTCACCCAGCTGTAAATGGGTACCTGCTCTCTTTAGGGTCAGGGAAGGTAAAGCAGCGAGGGAGAGGAGATGGGCGCCGCCCTCAATATGCTGGCCCTAGAGAAGTGAGGTCTCTGACGCCTCGCTCCCCTACGACCTTATAGGTTATGGGACTCCTTTACCTTTTTTACCTTAGCTTAGAACCTAACACACGCTTGCTCTCTCCGCTCCCCTCTGCACAAAGGGGATGGGAGCCAAACCCTTGAACTATTGATTTCTTTCTGGGCCAGGGGAGAGAACTCGTTGCGAGGATTAGGGGGTCCTTATAAGTCCATTTACAGAACATTTGGCGATGTAAGTGTTGCGCTGTTTCTCTCATCGAGCGTGACATTTTCTTCGTTTATCCTTGGCGAGAGAGGTGTTCTATTCATCATCATTATTTTGGAGATGGTTTGGAATGGTGGTGGTTGCTGTTTTGTTGTTGTTGTCGTTCGTGGTGGTGGTAGGGTGGTGGTGGTGGTGGTGGTGGTGGTGGTGGTGGTGGTGGTGGTGTGTGTGTGTGTTGTTGTTGTCGTCAATTTAACGTCTGTTCACTCTGAGTGATATTAGACGAGGGAAATAGAAAGTGTAAGGGAAGTTAAAGAAGCGAAAGGAAGGAGTGGAAGGAGAAAAGGTTAAGAAATAGCATCAGTGTTGGTATTTTGTGTGTGTGTGGGGGGGAGGGGGGGACAAAACTAGAAAAGTAAGGATAATACTTTTAAACAGGAGCAAAATATAAACTCAACAACGTGGAAACATGAAATAACAATAATGTAACTACAATAAATATTCAAGTGGACTATGCAATAAACATCTGGCAATGGCAAATGCTAGCTTTGATATTTCAAATACAGTTTCCAGAGACTGTTCAGAAAATGTAGGTAAAAAAGGTTTTTACAATAGGGCACTCAAATATGATATGAGTATTGGAAATATGATCCCCACATAGACATCTTACATGTTTACAAAATTTTGTAAGGAATGCATTTAATTTCATTCTAAAATATAGTGAATTAACCCTTCTCACGGTTATAAAACGCGAATCTATTTGAGAAGGAGCCATATAACAAGAAATGTGGGCAGCACCAGCCGCCATGGCGCAGTGGTTAGCGCCTTGGGTTACGGACTGGAAGGTCGCGGGTTCGATTCCCATAAGAGTCATAGGGATTTTTCGGACTCCGGCCGGCTCCTACCCAGAGTGAGTGTGCTGTGGGCTCAGTGGGAAGACTGGGACCACACAGTCGAGCTTCATCCACTTAACGGATGCGAATTTGAGAGTGTTGCTCAAATTACCTGACCAACACTGCAGGTGTCTGTATCTCTCGGGCCCGGTTGACGCCGGGATATATTATGATAGTAAGCGTAGAGTACAGCCCTGTCAAGTAGTCTCAAAGCATATGCATTTCCACAGCAGCATAATTACATCATCCTCATTGTCATTGATCATCATGCAATTAAAAAAATTGCCTCTGATTCGGTGGTCCCAGTTTCTCTGGTCTCGTGGTGACCTCAGATTCGGTTTGCCCATACACTTCTGTGCCTGTGGTGAGTTTGTGTCAGGGCCTTTGGGGTTGGAGGTTCTCGGGGGACGGTCGTTGGAGGGACGTTGTGGTGGTTGCCACCTCGGGTGGGCAACTCACTCAGTCTGGTTCCGCGACTGAGCTAATACTGTCGTTAGTAGGGGGTTTAGTAGGTGGTGTCCTGCGTATGTTAGCTCAGAACAGGCACTACTGAACACCACCAAAGTGACCCAGCAGCAGTGCAGGGCCCCTCTGGCTGGTGGCCCCACGACGGCCTGATAGTGATTGGCTCCCTGTGGACCTCCGACTCTGAGGATGAGACATAACAAATCTGGGTATGGTTGTGGAGGGGAGATTGGAATGAGCGACGTGGGAACAGCAGGACGGGGGACGTCACAGAAGATGAGGCAGCAAAAAAAAAGAAAAAAAGAAAAAGAAATATGGGCAGTGGTCAGGCAACTTTTTAAATATCGTTCCTTGAATTGATCAGATTCTTTAAACTTACCCCATGAAGTTTGTTCTAATATACGGTATCCTTCCTGTAGAGATAAGGGAACATCCAGTTCTATTGATTCCATGTCATGTCTTGCCCCCTTTTTTGCAGCTCTGTCAGCCCACTCATTTGAAAAAATTCCAACGTGAGAGGGCACCCAACAAAAAGAAACAGGAATACCTCTTAAACTTAGGAGGTGTATGACATTTAATTTCAAAAATAATTCCGGAGACCTTGAAGTTTGTGGATTTTATAGCATACAATACAGACTTGGAGTCAACACAAAGCAAGATATGAAAGAAGGAAAATGGAAAATTAAGAGCCATAAGAACTGCAATAAGTTCAGCTGTAAATATTGAACGATGTTTACCAAGATAGTACGATTTCTCAATTTTAAGTGCTGGTATGACAAATGCAGAGCCTGTGTCATGGTTTTCTAAAACAGATCCATCGTGTGTGTGTGTGTGTATGTGTGTGTGTATGTGTGTGCGCGCGCATGCGCGTGGTGGTGTGTGTGCATGTGTGTGTGGTTTGTTATTGTTGTTGTTGTTGCTGCTGCTGCTGCTGTTGTTAATTCTTCTTTGTTGTTGTTGTTGTTGTTGTTGTTGTTGTTGTTGTTGTTGTTGTTGTTGTTGTTCTTCTTCTTCTTCTTCTTCTTCTTCTTCTTCTTCTTCTTCTTCTTTTTTAAAGTTCTTTTTCTTTGCATTCTTTTTATTTCTTCTTCTTCTTTGTAGTTTTCCTCTTCTTCTTTGTATTCTTCTTCTGTGTATTCCTCTTCTTTGCATTCTTCTTTGCAGTTTTTTCCTTCCATTCTTCATCTTCTTTGCAGGTTTCCTCTTTTTTCTTTGTATTCTTCATCTTCTGTGATTTTTCTTCTTTGTATTCTTCATCTTATGTGCATTCTTCTTCTTTGTATTCTTCTTCTTTGCATTCTTTTTTCCTTGCATTCTTCCTCTGCTTTGCATTCTTCTTTGCACTCTTGCTGCTAATCTTCGCATTGCTCAATAATCCATCACACTACACCTCATCCACACCATATCACACATCATTTCACATCACAATCACACCACACCAGAACATCACACCACACCACACCACATCACATCACTCAATGCCTACACTGAACTATACTATATTAAACCACACAACACAACACCACACGACACTTTATCCATTTAATGAATCAACCGATTGTTCATTCACAAACCACAAAACAAAACAATACTATGCACACAGTTCCAACTGACCAACCAGGCTACCCACAAGCCACCAATCCCCCGCCCCATTCACACACACACACACACACACACACAAACCAACCACTTATCCAACAACAAACCATCCAACCACCCACTTATCCAACAACAAACCATCAACCAACCATCCAACAACCCACTTATCCAACAACAAAACCATCCAACCACCCACTCATCCAACAACAAACCATCCAACCAACCATCCAACCACCCACTTATCCAACAACAAACCACCCAACCAACCACTTATCCATCAATGAACCATCAACAACCAACCACCCACTTATCCAACAACAAACCATCCAACCCACCCACTTATCCAACAACAAACCATCCAACCAACACTTATCCAACAACAAACCATCCAACCAACCACTTATCCAACAATGAACCATCAACAACCAACCATCCAACCACCCACTTATCCAACAGCAAAACTATCCAACCAGTGATCCATCTATAACCCCCACCAACCAGCCTATCAACCAATATACTCATCATACACTCTTCCGCACACCCACACACCCACCAACCAACCAACCAACCACTCCACTACCCACCCACCCACACACCCACCCAAACACCCACCCTTCCACCCTTCCAAACATCCACCCTTACCTGTCTCCATGGCCAGGTGGGTGGGTACCCGGAAGAGGCAGATGACCAGGTCCAGCAGAGCGATGTGCAGGATGTACCAGTCGCAGCTGCTCTTCAGCTTTAACGCCGCGTAGGCCGCCAGCACCAGCGCGTTGCCCGGCACGCCGACCGCGATGGCCAAGGACAGATAGGTCACGTGGTAGTAGTACAGCTCGGGCGGGGGTAGGGCGTAGCTGTGCCGCTGGCCGCTCATGGCTGTTTCCGTCGTCGTGGTGGTGGTGTTGGTGGTGGTGGTGTTCATGGTGGTGGTGGTGGTGGGTTGGGTGGTGGTGTGGTGGTGGTGGTGTGGTGGGAGTGTCTGGGTGTTGGGAGTTTTGCAGGGGTAAGGCGGTAGTGGTGGTGGTGGTGGTGGTGAGGGCGGGGGTGGTGGTGATGTCTGGGTGTTGGGAGTTTTGCAGGGGTAAGGCGGTGGTGGTGGTGGTGGGTGGTGGTGGGTGTGAGGTGTGGTGGTAGTGCTGGTGGTGGTGGTGGTGGTGATGGTGGTGGTGGTGTCTGGGTGTTGGGAGTTTTGCAGGGGTAAGGCGGTAGTGGTGGTGGTGGTGGGGTGATGGTGGTGGTGATGGGGGTGGTGGTGATGGTGGCGGTGGTGATGGTATCTGGGTGTTGGGAGTTTTGCAGGGGTAAGGCGGTGTAGTGGTTGGTGGATGGTGGGTGGTGGTGGTGGTGGTGGTTAGTGATGGTGGTGGTGGTGGTGTAATGGTGGTGGTGGTGGTGGTGTGGTGGTGGTGGTTGTGGTGGTGCTGGTGGTGCTGGTGATGGTGGTGGCGTCTGGGTGTTGGGAGTTTTGCAGGGGTAAGGTGGAGGTAGAGTGGTGGTGGTGGTGGTGGGGGGGGGGTGTGGTATGGGTTGAGAGGTGGTGGTGTGATTGATGGTCAAATCTGGAAGAAAATAAAAGGATGGGTGAATTTTACTATGGTTATAGATTTTTTTTTACCACAAGTCAACAAAGACACTGAGATGGGAAAGAAGAACTAGATTAATGAATGAAAGAACAAACATTTATTATAAAAAATAAAGGGGGGAAGGGGGGGGGGGGACAAATGAGCGTGCCATTGAATCAATGAAGAAAACACACCCAATCAGTTCCCACAAACATCTTAAAGCAAAGAAAGAAAGCTATTTACAATGTCGTAAGTTTATCCAGTATTCAATGCGCTTTGATTTGTCTTTGCAAGATGTACCGCTATATAAGTTCGATTTATTATTGTTATCATCATCATCATCATCATCATCATCATCATCATCATCATCATCGTTATTAATATTATTAGAAAGGAAGAAGCACGCACAAATGAGGAGAAGAAAAAAAGAAGAAAAAGAAGAAAAAAAGAGAAGAAGAAGAAAAAAAGAAGAAGAAAAAGAAGAAGAAGAAGAAGAAGAAGAAGAAGGGGGAAGAAGAAAAGAAAAGAAGAAGTTTTTCACAAAAAAAACAAAGTACGAACAAAAAGATCAGAAAGAACAACAAAAACACAACATTACAACCTAACGAGACTTTAACTTTGATGAGAGAAGAAAAAAAAAGACATTAAAAACAAAAATTAAAAAAGGGGAAAACACACAACACACACAACAACACACCCCTTCTCCCCCCCCTTCCATTGTTAATACATTTTTGAGTGAACAGAGTAAAAACAAGCAACAACAAAAATACACACACACGAACACCACACATACACAAAAACACCACATACACACGCACGCCGCACACGCACACACGCCGCCCCCCAAAAGCTGCCCACAGAGAAAAAACACAACACACCCTACCCCACCCCCACACATCCCCCTCCCCCCTTTCCCCTCCCCCCCACTGCCCTTGCTACATCATCAGGTTTGGTCATAGAAAGGAGAAAAAAGGAAAGGGTAAAAGGGAAGGGGTGAAAAGGAAAGGTAAAGAAAAAGAGAAGGATGAAAAACCGGGTAAAGAAAGGGGTTTAAAAGATAAAGAAAAGGGTTGTAAAGGTAAAGAGAAGGGGGAAAAGAAAAAGAGAAGGGGTGTAAGGAAAGAAGGGGTTTTTAAAGATAAAAAAGGGGGGGGAAAAGGGTTAAAGAAAAGGGGGTTTTAAAAGTAAAGAAAAGGGGGTGAAAAGGGTAAAGAGAAGGGGTGAAAAGAGAAGGGGTGTTAAGGTAAAGGAAGGGGTGTTAAGGTAAGGAGAAGGGGTGTTAAGGTAAAAGAAGGGGTTAAAGGTAAAGAGAAGGGGTTAAGGTAAAGAGAAGGGGTGTTAAGGTAAAGAGAAGGTGTGTAAAGAAAGGGTTAAAGGTAAAGAGAAGGGGTGTTAAGGTAAAGAAATGGTGAAAAAGGTAAAGAGAAGGGGTGTAAAGGTAAAGAGAAGGGTGAAAAGGGTACAGAAAGGGGTTAAAAGATAAAAGGGGTGTAAGGTAAAGGTAAGGACGGGTGAATGGAAAAGTAAGAAGAGGGAATAGGTAAAGTAAAGAGAAGGGTTTGTAAAAGGAAAGGTAAAAAGAAGGTGTAAAGGTAAAGGGAAAGGTATACAGGTAAAAAGAAGGCGTGTAAAGTAAAGGTAAAGAGACGGGTGTATGTAAAGGTAAGGAGACGGTGGTTAATGAAAAAGGAAAGGTAAAGGTAAGAGAAGGGTTAAAGGTAAAAGAGAAGGGTGTAAAGGTAAAAGAAGGGTGAAAGTAAGAGAAGGGAAAGGTAAGAAAGGGGTAAAGGTAAAGTAAAGAGAAGGGTGTAATGGTAAAGTAAAAGAGAGGGGTAAAAGGTAAAGTAAAGAGAAGGGGTGAAAAAGGAAAGTAAAAAAGGGGTGTAAAGTAAGGAAAGGTAATACAGGAAAAAGAAGGAGTTAAAGAAAGGTAAAGAACGGGGAGTAAGGTAAAGGTAAAACGGGGTTTAAGTAAAGGGGGTTAAGGAAAGGTAAAAAAAGGGGAAATAAAAAACGGGTAAAAGTAACGTAAAAGCAGGTGTAAAGGTAAAGAGAAGAGTAAGGAAGTAAAGAGCGGGTGAAAGGTAACAAGTAAGAGAAAGGAAAAAAAAGGTTAAAAGAAAGGAAAAGGTTTTAAAAAAAAGAAGGATCAAGTTTAGGTATAAGGAGAAAGGAATAGGTAAAAGAAAAGGGGGTGTAAAAGGTAAAGTGAAGGGGAAGGGTGTACGGGTAAAGGTAAAGAGAAGGGGTGTAATGGTAAAGAGAAGGGGTGTAAATGTGTAGAAAGGGAAGTAAAGGATAAAGAGAAGGGGTGTAAAGGTAAGGTAAAAAGAGAAGGTGTGTAAAGGTAAAGAGAAAGGGGTGTAAAGAAAAGAAGAAAGGGTGTAAAGGTAAAAGAAAGGGGGTAAAGGGGGAGGTAAAAGAGAAGGTTGTAAAGATGAAGGAAAAGAAGGGGTAAAGGTAAGAAAGGGGTTAAAGGTAAAAAGAAGGGTTGTTAGGTAAAGAAATGGTGTAAAGGTATTGTAAAGGAAAATTATTGTTTTTTTTAATTAGTTTATTTTTATTATGAGTAATGGAATAACATCAGTGATTTTTAATTATCACAAGGTGTGAAGCGGTTTTGAAAGTTTTAAAAGGTAAAGGAAAGAATGCTAACTAACGAAAAAGGGAAAGATAAAAGTAGAAAAAGAGAACGAAAGCATAGAAAACGGGTAGGTTAAGTACGTATCGAAAAGAAAGGGGTAAAGTAAAAATGGGTAAAGAGACGGGGTGTACAGTAAAAAGAAAGGGTAGTAAAAGATAAAAGAAAGGTAAAAAAGAAGGGGTGAAATTAAAAAGAAGAGGGGTAAAGAAAGAAGGGGTGAAAGGAAAAAGGGTAGCAAAGGTAGGTCGGGTGTAAGGACAGGTAAAAAAGAAGGGAAAGGTAAAGGGAAGGGGTAAAAAGAAAAAAAGGGGTAAAAAGAAGGGAAGGGGAAAGGTAACGGTAAAAAAAGGCGTGAAAAGGTAAAGGTAAAGAGACGGGGTGATAAAGGTAAAGAGACGGGCGTAAGGTAAAAGTAAAGAAAAGGGGAAGGTAAAAAGAAGCGGAGGACAGTAAGAGACGGGGTAAAAGTAAAGAAAGGGTTGTAGGTAAAGGTAAAAGAAAAGGGGTAAAGGAAAGGGGTGAAGGTAAAGGTAAAGAGAAGGGTGTAAAGGTAAAGGTAAAGAGAAGGGGTGTAAAGGTAAGTAAAGGGGTGTAAAGGTAAAGTAAAGAGAAAGGGTGTAAAGGTAAAGAGAAAGGGTGTAAGGAAAGTAAAGTGTAAAGAAGAAAGGGGTGGTAAAGGTAAAGAGAAAGGGTGTAAAGGTAAAAGAAAAGAAGGGTGTAAAGGTAAAGGAAGGGGTGTAAAGAGTAAAGAGAAGGGTATAAAGGTAAGGGTAAAGAGAGGGGTGTAAAGGTAAAAGTAAGAGAAGGGTAAAGGTAAAGAGAAGGGGTGAAAAGGTAAATGGGAGTAAGGTTAAAGAAAGGGGTGTAAAGGTAAAGAGAAGGGGTGTAAAGGTAAAAAGAAGGGGTGTAAAGGTAAAGAGAAATGGTGTAAAGGTAAAGGTAAATTTATTTTATTATTTTTTTTACTTAGTTATTCTTTTATATCGAGGATAATGGAATAAGCACTCACGTGCTTTTTACATCTAGTCCCCGTGTGTGTGCGGTTTTGTAAATTTTGTCATCTGTCTCCACCGGCACACAATTGCCTACTCTTCCGAAAAGCGGAACAGGATTTAACGTGTGCACAAGATGTTCTGCATGCGTTGGAACACGGGCCTCGGTTTATAGTCTCATCCGAAGAAGAGAAGGGGTGTAAAGGTAAATATAGGGGGTGTAAAGAGAAGGGGTGTACAGATAAAAAGAGAAGGGTGTAAAGATAAATAGAAAAGGTAAAGAGAAGGGTGTAAATGTAAAAAGAAGAGGTGTAAAGGTAAAGATAGGGGGTGTAAAGGGAAATATAAGGGGTGCAAAGGTAAAGAGACGAGGTGTAAAAGGTAAGGTAAAAGAAGGGGTGTAAAGGTAAAGGGAAGGGGTGTAAAAAGTAAAAAATAAGGGGTGTAAAGGTAAAGGGAAGGGATGTAAAGTAAAGGTAAAAAGAAGGCGTGTAAAGGTAAAGGTAAAGAGAGGGGTGTAAAGGTAAAGAGACGGGGTGTAAAGGTAAAAGTAAAGAGAAAGGGGTAAAGGTAAAGAGAAGGGTGTAAAGGTAAAGTAAAGAGACGGGGTGTAAAGGTAAAGAGAAGGGTGTAAAAGGTAAAGGTAAAAGAAGGGGTGTAAAGGTAAAGGGAAGGGGTGTAAAGGTAAAGGAGAAGGGTGTAAAGGTAAAGGTAAAGAGACGGGGTGTAAAGGTAAAAGTAAAGAGAAGGTGTAAAGTAAAAGAAAGGGGTGAAGGTAAAGGTAAAGGAAAGGGATGTAAAGGTGTAAAGGTAAAGAGAAGGGGTGTAAAGGTAAAGAGAAGGGGTAAAAGTAAAGGTAAAGAGAAGGGGTGTAAAGGTAAAGAGAAGGGGTGTAAAGGTAAAGTGTAAGGGAGAAGGTAAAGGAAAAG
This sequence comes from Rapana venosa, assembly GCA_028751875.1. NCBI lineage: Eukaryota > Metazoa > Mollusca > Gastropoda > Neogastropoda > Muricidae > Rapana > Rapana venosa. The sequence continues at coordinate 2,097,861 of CM054157.1, forward strand.
GTAAAGAGAGGGGTGTAAAGTAAAAGGTAAAGAGAAGAAGTGAGGTAAAGGTAAAGAAAGGGTGTAAAGAAAAAGGTGTAAAGTAAAGAGAAGGGGTGTAAAGGTAAAGAGAAGGGTGTGAAAGGTAAAGAGAAGGGGTGTAAAAGGTAAAGAGAAAGGATGTAAAAAGGTAAAAAATGTGTAAAAGCTAATGAGAAAGGAGATAAGTACAAGGTAACAGAGAGGGGTGTAAAGAGTTCAGAACAAGGGTGTGGAAAAGGGTGAAAGGTAAAGTGAAGAGAGGGTGTAAAGGTAAAGGAAGGGTGTAAAGGTAGAGAAGGGTGTAAAGGTAAAAGAAGGGGTTAGAAAGGTTATAAAAAAAGGGTGTGTAAAAGAAAAGGTAAAGAGAAGGGGTGTAAAGTAAAGAGAAGGGTGTAAAGGTAAAGGAAGGGGTGTAAAGGTAAAGTTAAAATAAAGGGGTGTAAAAGGTAAAAAGAAGGGTGTAATAAAGGTGAAAAGGTAAAAAAAAGGGTGTAAAAAGGGGGTAAAAAAGGTAAAGAGAAGGATGTAAAGGTAAAGAGAAGGGGTGAAAGGTAAGGAAGGGGTGTAAAGGTAAAGTAGAAGGAAGGTGTAAAGGTAAAGGTAAGAGAGGAGTGTAAGGTAAAGTATAAGGGTGAAAGGTAAGAGAAGGGGAAAGGTAAATAGAAGGGTGTAAAGGTAAAGAGAAGGGTGTAAAGGTAAAGAGAAGGGGTGTAAAGGTAAAGAGAGGGTGTAAAGGTAAGAGAAGGGGTGTAAAGGTAAAGAGAAGGGGTGTTAAAGGGGAAGGTAAAGGGGTTGTAAAGGTAAAGAGAGGGTGTAAAGGTAAAGAGAAGGGGTGTAAAGGTAAGAGAAGGAGTGTGAAAGGTAAAGAGAAGGGTGATAAAGGTAAAGAGAAGGGGTGTAAAGGTAAGAGAAGGGGTGTAAAGGTAAAAAGGTGTAAAGGTAGAAGGGGTGTAAAGGTAAAGAGAGGGTGTAAAGGTAAAGTAGAAGGGGTGTAAAGGTAAAGAGAAGGGTGTGTAAAGGTAACATAGAAGGGGTGTAAAGGTAAAGAGAAGGGTGTAAAGGAAAAGGTGAAGAAGAGGGTGAAAAGGTAAAGAGAAGGTGTAAAGGTAATGAAAGGTGAAAAGGTAAGAGAAGGGTGTAAAGGTACAGAGAAGGGGTGTAAAGGTAAAGAGAAGGGTGTAAAGGAAAGGTGAAGAGAAGGGTGAAAGGTAAAGAGAAGGGATGAAAAGGGTAAAGTGAAGGGGTGAAAAGGTAAATAGAAGGGGTGTAAAGGTAAAGAGAAGAGGTGTAAAGGTAAAGAGAAGGGGTGTAAAGGTAAGAGAAGGGGTTAAAGTAAAGGTTAAGGTAAAGAAGGAGGTTTAAAGGTAAAAGAGAAGGGGTGGTAAAGGTAAAGAGAAGGTGTAAAGGTAAGAAGGTGTAAGGGTAAAGAAAGATGTGTAAAGGTAAAGAGATGGGGTGTTAAGGTATAGAGAAGGTTTGTAAAGGTAAAAGTAAAGAGAAGGGATTAAAGGTAAAGAGAAGGGTGTAAAAGGTAAAGAGAAGGGGTGTAAAGGTAAAGAGAAGGGGTGTAAAGGTAAAGAGAAGGGTGAAAAGGTAAACAAAGGTGAAAAGGTAAAGGTAAAGACAAGGGGTGTAAGAATCAGTGAAAACTAATCTACCGTCCCTGAAACATCATTACCAGCATATTGTTGGGGAACCACTGATGAGATGAGGATTGGTGCTGTGGATTGTCTAAATCCTCTTCCTCTCCTTCATTCTGACCCTGGCAAAGAATCCACTATACTTTCGACTTCCTTCCCCCTTCCCTGTTGCTGTGATTTTCTTACCATGTATAATCTTTCTCCTTTGTGTTTTTGTTTCTGCCTTGAACGTTTGTTTCGTTGTTTTGTCTTACTGCCCTTGATTCCTTGTTTGGGGCTTCATTTGAGTCTTTATGATATTGGATTTTGTTTGTAGTCATTGTTGTTGGTTTCTGTGATTGCTTTCCTTTTTTTTTTTAATGTGTTTGTTTTCTGTTTGATTCTTTGTTTGAAGCTTTTTTTGATGGGGGGAGGTGGGGGGGACTTCCTTTGATTTTTAAAACATACTCATTGTTGTTAATTTCTTTTCTTTGATTTTACTTCTATTTCTTAAAGTACTTGGTTCATCTATTTCTTGTGATCATTTGGCCTTTTGACTAGTTATAAACATGAAGAATGAAATTTCTCTCTCTTTCTCTCTGCACACACACACACAAATACACACAGATATATATATATATATATATATATATATATATATATATATATATATATATATATATATATATATATATATATATATATTATATATATATATATATATATAAGTTTTTCTTTATTTATTTTAGGTTCTTTTCAGCTGTTGTTTTTAGTTGCTCATCGTCTTTCTTGCGTGTAAGCTGGCTCTTTTTGTCTTTTGAGTTCCCTTTTGTTTGTTGTTGTTAGTTTTTATTTTTAACCCTGTCTCTTTGTTAATATTTTACTCTTACATTATTCTTTCATGATTTTTTAACGTTATTTTGCCACCGTTTTCCTCTTTTGATTTGTTGTGTGTGATTTTTTGTTTGTTTTCTTTTGCCATCCATCTGCCCCTGCTTGTTTTTCTTCTCTTTCTTTCCTCCTTCTTTCTTCTTGTTTGTTTGTTTCTTTCGTTTTGTTGGCTGTCTGCCCGCCTGCCTGTTTATCTTTCTTTCTCTTATTTGTTTCGTTTTTGGCTTTTTAAAAAAAATTTCACATCTTTCATCTTCATTTTCTTTTATTATTGTCATTGTTTCTGTCTTTTTTTTAAGCTTATGAAGCTCTGTATTAACGTTGCAGTAGGCATAAGAAATTTCTATCCTTTCCGAGTTTCACTGGCATTTGTTTATTTGTTTGATGTTAAGCAAACTCCATTAGATCAAAACAACATAACAGCAAGAGAAGAAATATGAGTACTACGATACATGAAAATCTGGACTGCAGGATGAACAAAATCACACCGACTGGAAGACGGAAAAAGGAAGTGGGTAAGGTATGATAACTGTAGAACTACCACGAACAAAAGTTACAAAAGTAACAAACAAACAGCAATAACGAAGGTAGATCCTCCACGGCAAGTGCAGTCCTGCAGCAGTACCAGACAACAGCAACAAGCTGTGAGGATGTCTGCAAGACTTGGTGCCAGTCTGTTGCGTTTGGTCAGGTTCATGACCTGCAGGTAGACATGGGAATGTTGAGTGGAAAAAGGTGGGGTGTGTGCCTGTATGCGTTGTTGTGTGTGTGTGGTGG